>CAXAKS010000406.1:0-180582 GCA_963969495.1 Ceratothoa steindachneri
CAGAGGAAAATTACCACCACTGTTGCCGTTTTGAGGTCATAGCAAATATGTCTGTATTTTAGTAGGTTCTGCACATATTTTGTTGTTAGAAAAACTTCCATAAGTCACGATTTTCAAAAAAGGGCCTATTCTCATCTACGAAATGGAGACAAAGTGTGTAAGCTGAATTTTCCGCTTCTCAACTTATATTTTTATGATTTCTTTTTTCTTCTAAATAATATGTTATGTTAAAATTTAAATTCATATTTCGGTATCTTTTAACTTCGTTTTTAGAATCAATATTTTACTTTAAACTGAGTTTTGTTTCTTTTGGAGCGAACTTTTTCAATTTGTTTACCTCAATTTACACTCGACCTTTTGAATTTTTATCTACTCTTTTAATGGTGAGAGCCATCGAAACGGGCAGTTAATAAATATGGAATTCTCAACTCTTTCAAACTATTAAAATAGATCTTATATAAATAAAATATTTTGACGCTTCAGGAAAATTAACTAAAGAAAGACATCCCCTGCACATAGTAAATGAGACTGAGTCCGGCGCCTAAATTTACAGCTCGATTTTATCCTTCAAGGACAAATTGGACAGTGAAATGCGGCGATGTTTGTTAGAAAAGAAATGTCACTGAATTGAAGATAATTGCGACACGAAGGTGAAAGGATTCGTCATTAAACTGCTTCAAATAAGGACGAATTATCTCACTCCTTTTCATTTTCAACCGGCAGAATACCAGGCGATATTTGGGTTTAATTTGCTTTGTTTCTTAAATTTTGTCAAGTTATTCAGGTGGTTTGTAGACTTTGATGTTTCTGATTTCGGAATCTATGTTTATTTTTGTTAATATTGTTATCTAAATGAACATAAACTGCACCATTAACTGCGCCGGAAAAAGTCGCATAATATGGTTGCATATCTATATCTCCCAGCGACCACATTTTCGGTCATACAGCTGAAAGAGAGACATACAAGCAATCGTTCAATTTAATATACATATATAGAAATTATCATCATTTCCTTCCATAAATAGACAAATGTTTGGTAATTATTCAGTCAATTTTAAAGAAGAATAATTTTTATCTTAGATTTATTTTCTATATTTTACAAAAACGGGGAAACAAGCTGAAGTCCCGTTTCTAATCTATAAGTGGAAGTGAATACTGTTACATCCCATTTTTCAGAAAGAGAGAGAGAGAGAGCGAAAGCGTGTATCTGCTATGTGTAATCATCTTACACCTTATCTATGGTTGTATGACAAGCGTAAACCTCCGTGTTACACTTCGTACGAAAAAAAAGAGGCCTATGAAGGTCGTTTCACGCCGAGAACGATGCTCTGCTATGCACCAGACGGATGTAAAATCATATGGATTTTAATCGTTCCTGTTGTTTCAATGCGGCTGTTTAGATCGGAGGTAAAGTGATGAGAACGACGCTTATGAGGTCAGTCGCACTTCCTCCTCCTCCTCCTCCTCACGCTCTCCTCTTGGCAAGTGTCACGTGGCCTTAAAGGACGTGACTTCAAAAGGGAAAGGCCTTGGAGCAGTAAATTAGAGGAATAGAAAAATATTAGTGCTAATATGATATGTCTACAGAAGGCTAGAGGGACAGGACCGAGACGGACAGCTGTTGAGAGTAATTATTTTATATAAATATCTTGTGGAAGCTATAAAATAAATATATATGTATGTAGTGTATAATCCATACAGCAGAAAGAGTAAAAACGTAATAAAAAAATCCTTTCTATATATATTAAGGACGATTGGCAAATCCATATAGCGGGGTACGCTTCTTTCCTTTGATGTGAAGTAGTCCATGAATGAGCTACGTACTTCGGAAGCCTCCCTAGTAGCTTCCAATTATATCCTTATCATCTTTTGTTCCACATCATTCCAACCTTAGTCTGGGGAGTGAATTTAGAGGTGGAGGTTTCTTGCTCAGCTGATCTACAAAAATGTGCAGCAAAGGTGTTTTTAGATAGTCTTTTCTGTCACTTTATTTGAAAATGTAAGATTGCCAAATATGCACATATTCCAGAAGGGTTTTAAGCCACTCTTTTAAAGATTTGCTTCAAGAGTTTCAAATATTCATTTGGAAGTGGGTGCATAACGTATCGTTTCAACCGAAACACTTCACTACCAACAAATGCGTGTTGTATTGTACATAATTATTAAAACTCCTTGTCGGAGGATTACCTAAGGAATTCCCACGAGTCGCTTACCCATCACAATATGGCTGAATATACTCCCATCACTGTTTTTACCATAGGAACATGTGTCTACGATGGTGAATTTGTAATTTGCATCTACTAAGGCAAGGAAAAACAACTGAAAATGTTTTAAAGTTAGAAAACTGTGAAGCGGAAGGTGAAGGTGTTATTGTAACCGAGTTTTACAATATTTCTAGATGCAATTTTAATATTTTGTAGCTGCGTTTATAATATTTTTTAGCTGGAATCGCAACACTTTTTAGCTGATTTTGTAATATTTTTAGCTGTGTTTGCAATATCTTTTTAGCTCTAGGTTGCAAAATTTGTAGCTGGCTTGGGAAATATTTTGTAGCTGCGTCTGAAACATTTTGTTGGTGTCTTTGCAATATTCTGTAGCTGAGTTTAGAATATTTATTAATTGCCTTGTGCTTTTGTAATATTTTTAGCTACGTTTGAAACTTTTTGCATCTTTATTTACAATAATTTTTAGCCCCCTTTGAAATTTTTTTAACTCCATTAGCAATATTTTGTAGTTGTGTTTGCAGTATTTTTTAGGTATGTAGTGCAAAATTTTGTAGCTACGCCTGAAATATTTTGTGGAATATTTTGTACCTGCGTCGGAAAATTTTGTAACCACGTTGTACAATCTGTTCTAGATGCGTTTTTTTAATATTTTGTAGCTGCGTTTGCAACATTTTGTTGTTGAATTTAATTTTTTTTTAGCTAACATTTTTAGTCGCGTGCGAGTCAGGTCACGAGCGACTCAGCGACTCTACATCTCACTATGCCGGTCGGTCCCCGTTTTGCTTTTTTGTTTTGTTTATGTAATAACATTGTAACTATTCGGCCGATTCTAACGAAATTTGATATCCTTAAGTCGTTTAACATTCTCTTTCGAATGCTCTAATTGCCAAATTTCTTCCAAGGTTAGCGCGGGAATTATTTTGTTTTGGCAATAACATCATAACTATTCGGCTTATATTCTGCTAGACTAGACTAGACTAGGCTATAATATGCTATACTCTGCTAAGAAAACCTAGAATAGGCTATGCTATGCTAAGATATAATGTATAAAGGTAAAATATACTATGCTAATTTAGGCTATAATATGCTATGATAGGATAGCATATAGTACATATGTTAGGATAGACAATAATAAGTATGCTTGACAAGGCTATAATGGTATAGTATAGGCTATTGTCGAGAATAGTGTTTTCTTGCCACCATGTGCCCCGTCAAAACCATGAGGGCAGGCACGAGGTCAGTCAACATGAGCGAAGACCGTGTGAACAGTTAGAATATCACACTGCTTTCTGCGATAAACTGGAGATTGGAATCTTAAACGCGCGCCTCTGTTGCCTCCCAGGGCGTTATCAAGAACCCCCCGCGGGAGTACTTCCCATCCCTCAAGCGCCGTGTTAGTCCAAAAAGAGGTTCCTCCGCACCCCCTTTGACGGAGGCAGTACCGATTCCGGCTATACCCTATATATTGTTGATCCTAATTGGGCATCGACAATATAGGCTTGCCTTATACAACGAAACACGTCATTCTCGATCATGTTCCATTTCCCTACGAGCCAAAGGCTAAAATTATACCGAAGGATCTGAGCCTAGTCAATTGGCCCATCCTTAGTTTCGGTACATTTCGTTTGGCACGAATACTTTCTCCAGGTAGTGTTACTACTAGAGGTTAAACTCCCCGTGGTTAAACTCCCTCGAATAACCATCCGATCCCCGTTTCATCTGTTAAAACCTCGAACCTCAGCTAGGCTGAGACGAATCATCTGTGGCATCCTTGCCAGTTATCCCTCTGTGCTTACCTACAGAGGATCGTATAGCCTCTCGAACACTCCCTTAGAGTTAGCTCCTGTTCGCTTCAAGTAGCTCTGTTAGATCGATTATTGTAAACATTGAGTATCCATTACCATTATTCCATTTCAAATTATTTATTATGTATACTGTGTAAAAATTAAAGTTTATCTTTGTTCCTACTTTTTCATAAACCTCATAGCCCGCAGCCTTCATTAGGTTAATAATGGACAACTGCACTCTATCGTTTGTATTTAAATCCTTCACACTTCTTCATCGAAGTTGTTCCCCAACTTCCCTCCACTTTTATCCCCCATCGCTGTTGTAACCAGAGTTGAGTCGAGGTCACTCGTTTGACGTTGAGCGTCCACGCATCTTGGGTAGAAGTGATGTATATGTCGGTGGGTCATTCTACGACATAAGCTCTCGCGTTAATTCATGTATTTCCGAGTGCTCAGACGGAAATTATTAATCGCGCCCTGTGTATACCGAAGTAATTCGGGTCGACAATCACGTTACGTTTTTTTAAAAGTTTAGTTCGAATTCGCGACCATCATGAGTCCATTCGAGCCGTTTATATTACTAGGTGAATCTCTTGATTTATACGTAAAAGACATTCTCTCCTATATACAAGAAGAAGAGTGAGCTGAAAAAGCGGAATGAAGAGACAGAGAAGAACAAGAGAGAGAAGGACGAGAAGAAAAGAGAGAGAGAGAGAGAGAGAGAGAGAGAGAGAGAGAGAGAGAGAGAGAGAAGAAAAAGAAAACATCCGACGACATGAACTGGAAATGAGTAGAGCGAAGATGGAAACGCTCTCCGTCAACTCGCGGAATGATATCCCACAAACTTCGTGCGTGAAGTTCACTGTTTACAAGGAAGGAGAAGATTTCGCCTCCTATTTATCGAATTTTGAAGAGATCTTCGAGCTAAACAAGTAGGACATTGAAGTGGATGGTGTATTTAAACTCCTGCCGTTGCTATTCTCTAAGCTCCGAGATATTTTCATATTTCTACCGTTGGAGGCAACGATCGACTATTCGACGTTGAAATCGGAATTGTTAGCCGCGTATAACATGACGCCCGATTTTTACTGCGTTAAAGTTCGTCACACCCGCATACAGCCCAACCAAACCTTACGACAGTTTAGGTATACGCTTCTGAGACATTTCAACTTCTGGCTCGATTCTTCGAAAGTTCCTCACGAGTATAAAGTGTTAGTCGACTTCATTCTGAAGGACTAGCTTATGGCTTCGCTGTCTTCTGATATTTGAACTTTTGTAAAGGACCAGAAATGTTCCACCTTTAAATAATGCATCGAAGAAGCCGATATATTCGCCGCGAGCCACAATTGTTACCCTAAGGAAGGAAAAAAGGCTAAACCATCGTCCCTTAAAGGTAAAGGCGGCAAAAGAAATTTACATTCCGTGACCCTAGCAAGTTTATCAAAATAATTAGCCCCTCCAAGCCCAGAAATATTTCTTCGTCTGAAGCCCGTGACGTCAAGGATTCTCGTCTAATTCTCATTCGTCATACTTCTCCTGGAGGCCCATTGTGTGTTTCTCCTGCGGTGTTGAAGGACACTTGAGAACCAACTGCCCTCATAACTCCCAATGCCGTCTTAGTTCTCTTAATCAAGTGCACCAAATTTGTGCTTCCCCCGCCCAACCACCGTCACAAGTTGAACCGCCTCCATCTCTATGCCTTTCCTGTCGCTGTCCATCAGAACAAGAGATTCTTGTTCGAGAAGAGCTCCCCAGGAAGGTTAAAGTTTAAGACCGGATCAGGAAACGGCTGCCGGGCATCTACCCTTGTTCGGGATACAGGGTGTGTCGAGATATGCCTGTGTAGAATAGGTCGGCACTCAGAGTCACATACAGCACGGGCAGACAGCTGACCACAGGCCGCTTGAGATATATTCGGTGGCGATTAATAAAGAGTGCGATTTACGGTTATACGGGTTTTGATTAATGGCTTGCCAAAATATAATTTTAATATATATAATAAAAGGGGGCAATTTATATATATATATATATATATATATATATATATATATATATATATATATATATATATATATATATATATATATACAAAAGGCGTGAACAAATTACTTATGGTAGTTAAATGGAATAAGTGAAGATTAACGAGGTAATCTGTGGATGACCATACACGATCTCTTTACCTACAATCGCGGGCGAATTGGAGGGAAGGGACACAGGTCTTCAAGAAGATACTTCGGGGAGTCCTGACGACGAGGAATAGAAGATAGGGTTGAAATTACTTCGTGATGAAGTATGAGATTTTCTCTGCTCCAGAGAGACGTGATGAAGATGAGAGAGCCGCACAACTCTCCGGGAAGAAGGGATCTCAATAGCTTTCCTCTGAACAGGGGCCAAAGCTTAAAGAAAGTGGATCTGCTAGCGAGATCTTCAAAGAATACGACGACGGGTTACGGGGGTTCACGGGAAACAAACGGCAGTCTGAACGGAGTGGATGGCGGGCTTTCTATCTCGTCGAGAGATGGCAAGCTTCGGGTTACAGACCCGTATGGCTAGTCCGATAAACGCCTCAAGGTCTGGCGGTCCCTAGGGGATTCTGGGCGCCAGTCTAAACAAACATATTTCATGATAACGCGTCGTTTTAGACGATAACCTAAGCCTCGTAATATGGGGGTAGGGTTAATGTGTCTGCGCACGGTGTCATCGCAGGGGATGGGAGGAGGGGAGTGGCGTCCGAAAGCAAACAAAGCTGTGACAGGTGATTACACGAGGGACTGATTGTTTTTCTAACTTTCTAAAATCCTCACGCTGGGCACAACTGGTCTAGAAAGAAGAGAGGGGTATTTCCGAGGGGACTTCCTATCACGGGTTTCCTCCGAGGGCATTCCCTTACACGCCTTCATTTACGAAGATGACGTTTTCTTGATGCAAAAGGAAGGAAAAGGGCACCCCCAAACATGGGAGGAGTCGTATATGGGAAAGTTTGACCTGAGTCTACAGGTGCACAATAAGGGAGGACGTTTAAATTTAAGTCGACACAGCAGTCACTAAATGAACGAATGACTTTCATTAACCAGCGCAAAAAAACACAACGGAAATAAATGCGTGTTACACAAAACAATCAAAAGGATTCACTCATAAAAGGTTAGTTGAACCATATATCAATAAAAATAAATAAAAATACAATAAAAACAAACAAAAACAAACACACACAAAAGACAAATATGTACAAAAGGAAAACAAAATTTTACATGAGAACCAAGGAAACAAACATACAAGTTTAAGACGGAGATCTAGAATTATAAAAACAAAACAAAACGAGTACACAGAATCGATTATGTGCACGAGAGTACAATGCTTAACACATTTTACTTCGCAGGGGTCGGATCCTCGAACGGACTCCAACTTAGACAGTCTGCAACACAGTTTTCTATCCCTTTAATGTACCTTATTTGGAACTGGTATTCCATTAGTAGTAAACTCCAAAGAATAAGACTTCCCTTCTGGCTTTGGCAATTCTTTAAGTAAGCTAATGGGCGATGATCGGTTTCGATCACAAACTCCTTACCTAACAAATATGTTTGGAATTTCTGTACACGGCATACGATCGCTAGAGCTTCAAGTTCTATGACCGCGTACTTCCTTTCGCGTGACAAGAGCATCCGGCTAGACTACGCAATGAGATGATTGTTGTCGTCTTCTTCATATTGGAGCAAGACGCAACCGATGCCTTCATTACAAGCATTCGTTCGTATCCCAAAAGGTTTGTTCGTGTTCCGGAGTATCAGTATCGGAGCTGATGTTAGTCTTTCCTTCAGTTGATGGAAGTGAGCGGTCTCTTTTGGGTTCCATGCGAGGGGGTCCAAGGAACGTTTCTTTACTAGGGAGCTAGGAGTGACGCTAAGGCGGCGAAATTCGGGACAAAACGTTGGTAAAAAGATGTCGACCAGAGAAAAGAGCGTAACTTCCTTTTAATACGCGGGAAGTCCATGTCGGCGATGGTCTTTAGTTTTTCTTTCTGATGGGCCATTTAATTTTAAAAATGTGGAAACCAAGGTATTTAATAGTGCTATAGGCGAAATAGCACTTGCTAGGGCCTATAGTGAGGCCGTGATCACAAAGCCTATTGAGAAGCGATTGTAGGGAGATAAGATGCTGGTCCCAGGTACGGGTAGAAAAGTAAACGTTATCGAAGTAAAAGGAAATGTTATTCAGCGCATGCAGAATCCTGCACATCATTCGATTTTAGTTACTACAGGCAGTAACTAAACCAAAAGGTATGTGATTAAACTGCATAAGACCTTTTTCTGTGAGAAATGCGGTGTATTTCGGGCACTATCCTTAAGGGGGATTTGATAGTAGGCCTTACACAATTCTATCTCTGAAATAAACTTGGCCTCTTAAAATAGATGTAGGCTCTGGTCTATCAAAGGGATAGGCTCAGCGTCGAAGACTGTTACGGCGTTCAGCTTTCTAAAGTCTACGCACATGCGAAAAGACTGATCCGGTTTTCTGATCATAACAATGGGAGATCCATAATTCGACTTAGAAGGTTTAATTATTCCTAATTTTAGCAAGTTATCCACTTCGGCGTTAAAAGTTGGGCGCGAGTGAACAGCTATGGGGTAGTGCTTAGATCTAATAGGCTCCTGTGTGGTTAGAGCTATATCATGCTTAAAACACAAAGAGCAACCACGCTTCTCAGAAATTACATCGGGAAATTCAGTTAAAAAAAAGCCAATTTCTTCTTCTGAGGGGGTGCTAACTGCGGGTTTAAATCGAGTTCTGGGGTAGAGTTTACCCGGAAACTGAGGAGCCAAGGGTGAGGGTAGTTTTTATCCGCTTCGACACATACGGTTTGGACTATATTAAGATGCTCAGATGGATAAGCTGTTTCTATTAATGCCTCTTCGCCAAGGGCGATTATATCATTAATGCAAGCGTGGCGGTGATAGCGCTTAAGCATATTTACATGAAACAATTTGTTCCCTGAGGAAGTGGTGTTACGTAATCTACGGAACCGAGGGCTTCTACGATTGGGAAAGGGCCTTTCCTTTGAGACAATAGCCTGCTTGTCTCCGTGGGTAGGAGGAGCAGCACCTCTCCACCGGACTTGAATCGCATTTCTTTGGACCTAACGTCAAAATAGGTCCTATATTTTTTATAAATTTAGGTCCGAAATTTGTACGCTATTTCGGCGCATTCTTCCAAGCGGTTCCTAAGATCTAGTACGTAAGATTTTAGGACTTGATCTCCTCATCTAGGCAGGATTGGAAAAAAGTTCTTTCAATATGCACATTGGTCCACGTATATTTCGTCCATACAAAGAGCTCGAAGGGAAAAAATCCCAAAGTTCTGTGGGGAAATTCTCTGCAGGCGAACAAGGCAACCGACAGGTATTGATGACATTCTTGGTGCTGAGCATGGCATAGGTTTTTCAGAATGGTCTCCAGAATGCCATTCAACTTTTCACAGACGCTGTTAGCGGCGGGGTGAAAAGGAGAGGTGCACAAGGGTTTGATTATAAGGAGCTTGACGACGTGTTCCATTAGCTCAGAGATGAACTGTCTACTTCTGTCGAAATGCCAACGGGATAAACATAAAAATAAGGGCCTCCGCACAGGTCACGCTATCTATTTTTTTAAGTGGGACTGCGTCAAGGAATCTCCTTGCAAAGTCAACAAGAGTGATGACGTACGAGTGTCCTTCGCTAGACGGGGGGTGAATTGGGACAATTAGATTTATGGCCAATCTAAACCAAGATGCCGAGACAATTGGGATTTTCTGGATGGAGTGGGGCAGGTGGTATTCGTCCTTTTGCTGAAGTCAGCTGACAAATGTCACACGACCTGCAAACCTCGGCAAATTCCTTTGGCAGCACCTGGTGAGAAGAAATAACCCAAGATTCTCTGGGATGTTTTATTTTGACTGAAATGACCAGCCATTAATCCATCGTGTGCGAGTCGGAGGACTTAGGTAACATAGGAATGGGAGATACACAACGAGCGAGTGGGGGTTTTATCTTTAGCCGAACTGGAGCGATAAAGAAGTCCGTCGCTAATGAGGTAGTCGACTTCCCTTTGACCACGGGCAGATCCACGTTCGTCACTTCTCGCTTTTTACCACAAGGACTGGAGAGTGGGGCATTCCTTTTGAGCGCTTGCAAAAGTCCCGTTTTGAAGGGCTGCAAATCTGGGGCATAAAGGGCTCCTAATGACTCGGGGAAGCAGTGTCTTTTAGTGCTTAGCCCTCGTGATAACGGGCTGTGCGCCGGTGTAAGGGGAGAGCTGCAGACTCTGTCCGATCAACATGGCGCTAACTTAATGGGGCCTGCTATCCCTTTGCCCAACCAGTAAAGTCTATGCATTCGAGATAGCAGCGGACTATGGGGGAACCGATTTGCACGTCCCAAGTATTCATGGACTACTGCAAATTTATCGTGGTCGGGGTCCACTGGAGGGAACAACTTTTCAGAGCCGACGAAGCTAGTACCTCCAGTGTCTCTTACGAGGGTTGACATCCGGCAACCATTAACACTACCATTTTCAACTCAAGCCCACCGGGGAAGCTTTTGTTGAACAGGAAATTAATTTTCTGTCCCGGTGGACTGCATGTTGGGGAAGTTGCTGGCGGTTCAGGGCGAGCGGGCGGATGAGAGAGAGAGGTACTTATTTGGTGGATTTGATGACTAGGAGCTGAACGAAATTGGGAGTTTTGGGGACAGTGTGTTCTCACATGACCGGGAACAACGCAGGAAAAACAAATTATGGGCCTTCGAGGGTAATCCAAACATTCATTGAACTGCAATATCGCCTTTGGTTCATAGAAAAGTGTCACTATAAAGCCAGAACCATCTATTACTCCCCAGATAATTATAAGGAAAACAGATGTGACAAATATTATGTTACCTTTCCATGCTCTCCCCAGTTAATAAATTTCAAAAAGTTGACATGGAACAACAACATCAATATTGCCTTTTAGTGCGAGAATACAATCAGAAATAGCCTATCCAAAAATAGATCGATCGATAAGGAACAGGGAGTTTATTTTATTCCATGCAAATCATGTAATGAATTATATATCGGTGAAAGCAGCAGATTTTCCAAGCGAATGAATAAACAAATGCGATATGCGACGTAGTGCCATGTCCTCGAGTATATTTGTATAGATGTCCAATGGAAATCATCAAATTGATATTGATAATGCTAAAATAGTTTATAAGTATCACAACTATATACATCGACGCTTAATTGAATCGGCACTTATAAAAGAAATTCTCAACCTTAATACTTCCGACGGCCGATTTAATACTAATACCTTAATAAGCAAGGGATTCATGCTTCCATTTCTCAAAAGTGCCGCTAAATTCTCGCATCTTCCACCTTAGCGCCACTGATTTGTGTGTTTGTATGTTAAGCAACATCTCTATTTCACTTGTTCACGAGCGAATGGCAATTATGATGTTTCCGTCGAAACCTGGTTTAGCAAATAAAATTAGTCGTATTACTGTGGTTTTATCCATATACGAGGGGCGGTCAATAAGTTTTGCAATTCGGATATAAGGAAACGAGATATGAGGAAAAGTGTTTTCTTATTTTTCAATATAACTACCCTCGACTTCAATGCACTTGCGCCACTTGTCCCTGAGGCTTCAAATTCCCGTCAACTAGAAATCTCCCGACTGGTTTTCAATCCATGCCTAGACGGCGAGCTGGACATCTTCATCGCCCCCATACCGGCGTCCACGCAGTGCAGCCTTGAGCTGGCAGAATAAGTAGTCGCTAGGGGCCAGATCTGGATTGTATGGGGGATAATTGAGCTCCTCGAATCCGCACTTGGCAAGGGCAGCTTGTGCAACTCTGGCTTTGCGGACTTTGACGACGTTGAAGTCGATCATGGGGCGTGAGGTTTCGTGAGGTTTCTAGAGACCCAACGGGCAGAGACCTTGGTCATGGTCAAATTGTCGTGAATGATGTTGATAACACTTCCATGTGATATTCTAAGTTCTCGCTCGATTTCTTCGACCTTCACCCGTAGATTTTCGAGGATCATCCTCTCCACACGGGCCACATTGGCCTCGTTGGTCATGTCTGACAACGTCCTCGACAGGGGTCATCTTCAAGGGACTCACGACCATGGCAGAACTCCCTATTCCAGCGAGCAATGGTTGCATAGGAAGGGGTGGTGTCGGTGTAACTGCAACCATGCGTTCATGGTTCTCTTTTGCATTCTTGCCTTCCTTGGTCGAAAATTTAATCACTGCGAGGTGCTCAACCTTCTCCATTGTTGAAAAATTTGTGACTGACGATCTGCGATCAGCACTGCTTCTTAAATAGACGAGGCAGGAGCGTGCGGCTGCAGGTCCTGACTTGTCATAACTTGTCCTAACACCCCCACAAACAGCCATACCCCTTTCTCTGTTTTGCCCTACGTATTCGCAAAATCTATTGACCGCCTCTCATATATATATATATATATATATATATATATATATATATATATATATATATATATATATATATATATATATATATATGCCTGTGTAGACTAGCTCAGCGCTAGGTTTTGCCAGGATACTTTACTAGGCTATGCTATGCTAGGCTTTACTATTCTAAGAGATACTATACTACATATACTATACTATATTATACTTTACTATACTATGCTTTCTATTCTATGTTATACTATAATATACTTTGCCATGTTATACTATGCTATATGATAAGCACCAATATGCAAAAATATGGTATTTTATACTATACTATATGTGCTATGCTTTACTATTCTAGCCTATGCAATTTGGGTGTGACCATTTTTCCGCCTTTCCAAATCCATAAATGGGGTGTGACAAAAAGTTAAGAGCCACCATTTTAATTAAAAAAAGTATATTTGAATTAAATTAAGTTCTGCTTTTTAATAAACTTTTAGAAAGTTGTGACTTTTTAATCGCGTGCGACTCTACATCCTGCTATGTTGGTCGGTACACGTTTTTCTTTTCTTTTTAATAACATCATAACTATTCGGCCGAGTCTAACGAAATTTGAATCTATTATGTTTTTTTACATTCTCTTTCGAATGATATAATTGCTAAGGTTAGCCCGGCAATTAGTTTTGGGGGGCAATAACATCCTAACTATTTAGCTGATTCTAACGAAATTTGAAACCCTTATATAGTTTTACATTCTCTTTCAAAAAATATAATTGCCAAAGTCACCCAAAGTTAGCTAGGGAATTAGTTTTTTTTGGCAATAACATCATAACTATTGGGCATACTCTAACGAAAGTTGAAACTCTTAAGGTGTTTACATTCTCTATTGAAAGTTTTCAAAGTCGTCAGTACATAAATCAGATAATTGAGGGCACGCGACATTTTGGTATGCAGACCTTTTTTATGAGCTGCGTTGTTAAATCTTTTGGGGCTTCGCCTGAAACATTTTTTTAGGTGCGTTTGCAACAATTTGTAGCTGTGTTATTAATATTTTGTAGCTACCCTGTGCAATAAGTTGTAGTTGCACTTGGAAGTATTTGTATCTGCGTTTTCAATATTTTTAGCTAGGTTTACAGTATTTTTAAACAGAGTGTGCAACATATTGTACGTGCGTTTGCAATATTTTGTAGCTGCGTTTAAAATATTTTCTAGCTAGGTGTGCAATATTTTCTAGCTGAGTTTGCGAATTTGTCACTCCACTTGCAATATGTTAGCTGCATTGTGCAATATATTGTAGCTGCAGTTGTAATTTTTTGTAGTTGCGTTTGGAATATTTTCTAAATGCATTTGCAATATTTTAGAGTTGGTTTGCAATATTTTGTACCTGCCTTTACATTTTCTTTGTGCCATATTTTGTGGATACGTGTTTTGTAGATCGGTTGTAGGGGCGTTTGCAATGTTTGGTACCTGAGTTTTCAATTGTTTAGATATACGATTATAATATTTTGTAGTTGCATTTGTGATATTTTGTAGCTGTGTTGTGCAATATTTTGTATGAGCTCCGCTTCCATCTTTAGCTCCGACAATTACCATAAGCAGGCGTTAGGCAACTGTCTTGTTGATGCAAGGATTCGCATTAGGCGTACAGTCAATTTCCTTCTTGAGGAACCACACCAGGAACGTAAGAGCAAACAGCCTCCAAATTATCAAAATTCTCTGTACCACCCTCATTCAGAACCATCTTGCCCTATGTCCTAACTACAAAAAAAAAAAAGTGTTTTTGCCTGCAATTCGCGATCTCAGGGACACAATCAACCCGCCTCCGCAACCAACCTGCAGACAGTACAAGGCTCGAATACCTGCCTGTACTTCTGGGAGCTCACCAAGTAATTGCTTTTTCTGGTTGCATAGTTTTGACAGTCTAGACCATCCTGACGTTGGAAAATGTCAGGGGAAGAGTTCAAATAGCTTCATCAATTCCTAATGTATTACGTCAGCCAAATACTGAGTTTTACAAAAACCTTTATTTACTCTCCTTCTATCTCAGCCTTATTTTCCAATGGGTATAGGTAGTTGCAGATGTCAGTCATCATATACTGGGGTCCTATTCTCTCCAACATTTTTCACTTATTCTGGATCTAAAAGGACGTACTATTAAATTATAGTTCTCGGGATGCTTGATTAACGCCACTCCAGATTTCCATTATACGGGTGTCATTTTGAATACATCTATTCAGGAACAAAGCTCGCCAATCTTTCTGCTGTGCAACTCATTACTCACGCCAAGTAAACAAAACCTCTCGCATCCTGGCCTACACTAACATCCCCGAAGGGGTGTGAGCAACCAGTTAAACATGCAACGAAACCGTACATTCAAACAACTGGATTGCTTGTATACTCTCGTCCTCGTCGTATTGAACCTGGTAAACTGAAGGTCTCCAAAGAGAACTTTACGAAGATCAAGGGAGAATGTATTATTAAATGATTTCAATCAATATGGGCATTACCCTTTTACCTAGTTTATAAGAAATATGGTACCTAGTTCCGGCTTATGAATTTCCGTGTTTAAACAAAACAACGAAGGCTGATACATATTTTGTTCTTTTTTTGTCGAGATTTTCAATAATTATAGCACGTGTAAAAGCCTGTTTCTAGCTTGATCGTTAAATACGAGCGGCGTAATCAAGCGTGAAGGAGACGGCAATCCGACTCCCTTTAGCTTACACGAATTCCTTTCCTTGTCACATAGTTTAAGATTATCAACCCAAACTTTTGTGCGTTTCCTATGCGAAGTCTTCGGCGAATTTTTCTTTATATGTCTTTTTGTTTAGCTGATGACGTGACATATTTCACACTTGAATTAAATTTGTGTGAGTTTTCTGGATTATTGTTTAAAATCAAGTATACATAAATGACAATTGGGGGTGGAGAAGCTTGAATTCCTCAAGAATTTTTAATCAACGAAGGCATCTTCTCGTTTCTTTTAAACAGAGTATAGTCACTAATACAACCCCCGTCCTCAAATACTTAAGAAATATTTCTGTTCTTTCAACTTTTATCGGAAGCATGTGAAAATTGCTGCCCTTTCCTATTCCCCTTTAACGACCTCCAAAAGGGTGTACATAATGGCCTGTAAATTTGTCGCGCTTTGCAACCAAAGAGCCCATTGTGTCCAAAAATGCAATGAAAACAGCGTTGAAGCTTTTTCACATATGAAGATAAGCCTCTTTTAAAATTCTAAAGGGACGCTAGCGCAAATAGATGGGGAAAGGACTCTTGCAGCTCAATCAAAATAAATGGGCTCAAACGCCTTTGTTTACAAAACGGTTTATCGAACCAGAATAGAAGATTTCATTTTATTACGAGATCTCTGCGCTTCTTTTTCAAGTGGATAATGTTTCTTTTATTCAATTCAAGGATCAGATGTGCATTCGACTTTCATCATGCACAAAAGCATAATTAACTTTTTTTTGGCAGATACAAGAAATTTATTAAACAGGTAAGATCAAACGCAAACATATAACTGCTAAAACTTATTTCATGTTTCTGAGGCCCCAACTACGAACAGCTCATAGTCAAAGGCGACTTACGCAAATTTTTTGATTAACTTTCCTTATAGGAATAAATATAATTCAGTTTGGAGACTTCTTGAATGAGTTCTATGATCGCCGTCACATGTTCAAAAGAAATGGACTTCACCTTAATCCGGTCGATTCAGAAAGATTGGAAGCAGTTTAATTAATGTTTATCGTAATCGAAAAACTAAGTCACCTATCTTTTAACGCAGGAAGTATTCGAAATAAATATAATGAACTTATGAGCCTCATCTCTGTGGCAAATTTGGACATTATTGCACTAACAAGGTCTTGATTGAAATCAGATGGTAAAGATTTCATCAGCGAATTTAATTTTAATGGTTGCAAATATAATAATGATGAGAGCCGTATCAGCAGGATGGATGTGCTGCTTCTGTATGTGGCAGAAAATTAGAAAAATAATTTTGATAAGTTACTATATGCAATACTGTTATTTTAGTAGTCTTTATAACTGCCTGAAAAATAACTTTAACTTTACTGTAATATATGTAATCCTTCCTTAGCACAAACTGAACAAAATGACGAGAAATTTTACTTTGCAGTGATGTACACTCAAAATTGGCGGTTTTACCTTTACAAATATAAAATTTAATGATGATAAATAAAGTTAATGAAAAGCAAAAGCATTTGATTTGATTTTTAAATAAATATTTATCCCCATCAATTGGTTTAACTAATGTATGATGTAGAGAAATGGCTACATTAAGCATCCCGGAGGTCCAGGAGGACATGTACCTTAAATTCCTTCCCCCTTGTGGAGAAACCGGAGAAGCGAGCCGCCTGAGGAGAATCGTGGAAACGGTAGTAGGCGAATAACAGTAACTGCCTACCCTGTTTGATCTCCCCGCCGCTTTGGTAGTTTTAAGGCGACCACATAAGGCCCTTAAACGACGCTCTAACGATCCAATTACCTACGAGACCCATAAACCCGTGGTTATGTCACAAAAAAGCGGTGCTACTCAAAAGGCACGCCAAGGAGTGTGGCGGTTGAGAGTCTCTCTAATTAGCAAGCCGACTTGGGCACCTCAGTACCAACCTCTGCACTTCTCGCTCTCACTAGATGCGAACTCACCATTCGCGCTCCCCTCTGTGGTCGCGCCCTTTTTCCCTTAGATGAAGCGATGTTCCGCCTATAAATAAGCCCTGTAAAGAAAGAGGAAGATTAGAATTTGATAAGAAAGTAGAAGGTTCAGTTCATGAAGATCGATCCTTCAGCCATATAAGATGATTTCCGTGAAAAACGATAGGATCAGATTGAGAAAATCTATCCCCCCTCCCAGGGCCGAATTAACATAAATCGTCAAGCTTTGTATCGGTGCCATACCGAAGAATCCTTCACAGACTTAGAAGAAGTTTTGACTGGAGAAAAGTAAACCCGCTCACACTCGAGTGACTCTCACATCTCAAGCTACGTAAGAATGAGAGGAGAAGAACCCAGACCCAACGAGGTTCCGTTCTTTAATTACGGTAAAAATCTCCCCGAATACCCCCAAAGCTAGGTGGAAACTCTACGTTGAAGAATCAGACACCAAGAGGCGTCAAGATCATTCAGAAGAGGACTTTTGGAGCGAAGAGCATCGTAACTCTTTCCGTCTTCTTAATTTAACCAGAGGCAATTTTGAAATAAGAAGTGACCTCGCCTCATCTCTCTCCCGCCATACCACCTCAACGAAATTCAATCATTGGCCACGGCAACATCCAAAGCGAGAGATAAGCCTCCAGCAACATCCGGCAATCCCTGATCCCTCCTGGCATGTAAGTAGAAAGAACATTTATATTCATATTGCGATAGCATGAGTTTAGTACGTCTCACGTTTTAAGGGAAGTAGAAACCATTGTTCATTAACCTCGGTCATATTTGCTAGTAGGCGAGAGTACTTTAATTTAATGTTTAACGCTAATCAAAAAGGATCGCGATAAAAATAGTAATCGGCAATTGGTGTGTTTACGTGTAGCCTATTTGTTTATTTTTTTCATCGTAGACATTGTAATAGGCCTAGAGGCCAACTGGAATAGTCGAGTTTAGCCTCAGGACAAAGATATAAATGTGATAACTGTTTGTTTGTCATAGTTAAGTGTTAAATTTAAAATATATGTTTATTTTGGGATAATTCCTGTGTGTTTCCTCTTATCCTTTCGTGTTGAAGCGGCTCTTAATTAAAACAACACACAACCAAATTAGCACTCTTAGATCAAAGCCTACTTCATCAAAGAAGAACATCACGTACCACAACGTATACCGCGACAAAAGTGGTGTCAGAAGTGCAGTGATCAAAAATGGGCATTATACGACATATGATTTATAGAGTTTGAAGTTACTTTCCTTCTTTGTAAAGTTGATTTATTGAAGAACCAAAAATAATAAATGGACGAATTCAAAGTAAAGAGAACAATGGCATTTGAAAGGAAATTAGGAATACTTGCTATGAAGAGTTTTAGATTGCCAGAACTTATGCGAAAAGTGGTGTGATAAGATGGCTTCGAACCGTTAACAGTAAATCGACGAAGGTGAACGCAGTGAAACGAATTACAAGCAAGAAAGTGTGAGGGAGCTTTCGAGGTGTGAGCGTTAGTGATGTAGGACTACTTGATTCGAAAGATGTTTTCTTTGAAAAATGGTGGCTTTGACTGGGAGGTGTAAAGTGACGGGTGGCACACCTTTGGTGGAAATACTGGTAGCATGACATCAGGGCGATTGAATCTTGAGCACTAACAATGTCAGGATGGAATTCTTCTTCGTTGCCTCAAGTAAGGTGGGATTGCAACTTGCGTGGATGGAAAGCTTATTAGAGTTTAATGTGAAGGCTAGTACTTAGCGTGGAGCGACGAGAGTTTTGTGCTTTTTCCGTGCGCGCAAGATTAAGTTGAAGTTGCCAGGTGACACCAACATGAGATTGACAACAGTCGCTAGTTGCGCCACTATGCATGGGATTAATACAGATTATGTATCTTGTTTTCACTGGTACAAAGATGCACCAAGTATCCTCAGCGGTTACCTTACGCATACTTATAGTTACCTCATGAAGTATTTCCCATCAGTGAAGTGATCTCTTAACTGGATAATGTGGATATTAGAAGTTAAATAAAGATAAGAATGCCTATCGGTGGCAAGTTTGAAAGCACCAGGAGCCTATTCTCGTGGGATGAGAAGCCGCAGGAACACTGATAGTACTGTATTTTGGCACTAACTATGGCGCGTAGAAACCCTTATGTACTCAATGGAAGGGCTTACGTTACAGGTCAGTTTGGGGTGAAGGGAGAAGGGGGTGATATGAAATCTTCTTTTGGCAATTTTCGAGATCTAAGAGTGATATGTGGTGTGCGTGAAGAGAGGCGGGAGGAATACACAGCTAGTTTATTTAAATATAATGCATGGATTTATATATTAAGTTTTATTAATCCAAAATTTGTAACAACATAGACCTCATAATAGCAAGTATAAGATATTTTCGTCTATTCACATGACAAAACTTTGTATGTGATCTCATAGTAATACACTATTTTTTATAGAAATCGAATATTCACCTAATTAAAACACAGTTCAAAACTGATACGTTTGAAAAATTTATCCTGGTCGGTTTAGCTACTACAAAAATACAAGAAATTAAGACTTACAAAAACTTAAACGTTCCCTTTCTCAGCCGAATTTGACAATCTAGCCAAACTTTTTAAATAACTATCAATAAAACTTTTTAGGCTGACATCCTTTTCTGATAGCCCATCCATAAATTTTCCAGCAGCAATTTATAAAATAAGCAAGATACTATGAGGTTTTTAACTTGCTGACCCTAGATGACATTCATTGTTTTGTGTTCCAATGAAGGAGGTTTTACTTTAAATGAAAGAGACACTCCTAAGATCTATTAAACCTTGAATCAGCTACGCACACAAATTGCAAGATCTCATTGTACCCATGTTTGATTCCATTTGAAATGAATTCTCTTAGTTTGGGTTCGTTTACTTCAGGAACAATTGTTCAGACAAAATCCTAAAACTCTTAGAAAACTTTCATCAGACATCACAAAATTTTCAAAACTGTTTCTTGACACTTGAGAGCCATTGAATAGGTAAAAAGGTTTGTTTGGGCATGAACTGAATAAGGGTCAATCTCGAGTACCAATTTTAGTGTCCAAGACCTAATTCTATCGTGGAGTATTTAATACTTAAATATGAATGGAAACGAAATTGAAGTTTCATTCTTCAACACTGTTTGGATGTGGGTAAGTTGCGCTTCTTTTTCTTTTGTTTCCGTGTCGATTCTGTACCAGTCAAGTATTTTAAATATCCTATTAGGCAATTAGTTTGTTTTAAGATGTGGCATATATTATTTTCCAAATCCCATTTTAATTGATTGCGGAGGAAAAAAATAGGTGGAAGAAAATCAAATATACTCGTATGTATACAATGATGAAAAATAAACATCTTCACCAAAACCAATATTTCCATAGGAATTAGTATACCTTTCAACTAACAACCGAGAGAGTTAATATTGAGGTTGTAGATCCCAGTCTGTCTAAAGTAACCAAGTTCATGATGTCGTTCCTACCAATCAATGGCCTTATGAGTGAACTTGAACAAACATTTGGTGAGCTTTAATGATCACTTGGGCAAAGATGAGCAAATGTCCCTCTTTTCCGTTCCTAAGTGGATTAATTCCAATTCTCTTCGGATACTGGTAATTGTTCTGCTCTAAAATGCCTTTGTTCTTACCAAAATTTCATCCTTCACCTAACAATTTGGTACTTAATAGCAGTCATCTGCTAATGAAAGATAAATTGGCACTGTCTCAGGACTGCACTTCTATTGCTTCTGTGGGTTTTTGAATTTTTATAGATCACATTCTTTATTGATGGAAAGCAATCGACTTTATTCGAAAATCAGAGAGAAAAACTAATAATTTTATTTTCTTCTTCAAACCCTTTTTCTTATATGCAGATATTTGTAATATATTTTTGCCCAGACGCGAAAAGAATGTTCGTTTCTCTCGCTCTCTCCTTCCTTATATATATATATATATATATATATATATATATATATATATATATATATATATATATATATATAGGGTGTTCGGAAAGTCACTGTGCACTTTTCTAATAATTTTTTTTATATTTCAGATTTCGACCCCAATATGGTTTTAACAACTCAAGAACGTTTATGGCTCGCCGAACACGTATTCCGAAAGGGTGGTAGATACACAGATGTGGTGCGACAGCGGTTTGCTGAAAAATTCCCAGATACACCTGTTCCACATCGCAACGCAGTTCGTAACCTTGTTGATAAGTTTCGGGAAAAAGGATCAGTGTATGATGCCGAACGCTGTGGAAGGCCAGCAAAGCTATCGACGGAGAAACTGTTGGACATTTCTGACAGTATGCTGCAGAGTCCATCAAAATCATTACAAAAATTAACTCAGCAGCATGATATTGGTGTTGCTACTGCTCATAAGGCCGTCAGAAGGGAATTAAAGCTCTTCCCATACAAAATAATCGCAGAACAAGAACTGAAAACTACTGATCATGAGAAACGACTACGCTATTGCAGATGGTTTAATTGATTTATCGAGGATACAACTGATGTGTTGGATGTGAGCTTTTTCACCGACGAAGATGGTTCCATCTCTCAGGTTACGTTAATTCTCAAAATTCAAGATTGTGGTCATCTGATAATCCTCACAGTTTGCACGAAACACCCCTACATGCTAAGAAGGTTGGTGTGTGGGTTGCGATTTCCAGGCGTAGAATTGTTGGCCCTATTTTCTTTATGAACACAATAAACAGCGAGCGCTTTTGTTCGGATATTCTTCACCCCTTCCTCGGTCAGATGACAAGTGATGAAATCAATTACTCATGGTTTCAACAGGATGGTGCTACTGCACACACATCTATGAATTTATTAAAGGAAGTCTTTGGAAACCGCATTATTTCGAAGGACGTGTGGCCCCCACGTTCACCAGATCTGAATCCACCAGACTTTTATCTATGGGAAGCAGCAAAATCTGCAGTGTATCGAGATCGTCCGCGCATGCTGGATGACTTGCAAGCAGCAATAACAACATTCATTCAGTCTATTTCAAGCGAGCAACTGATAGCGGTGTTTAGAAACAAAATAAGAAGGGTCCAAGCCTGTATTGATGCCAAGGGGGGTCACTTTCAACATAATTTATAATTGTCATTCATATTTACCTCCTGTATTCTATATTGAAACATTTATGTTGATAAATATGTAAGTGCACAGTGACTTTCCGAACAACCTGTATATGCCATGGCGTCGCCCCTCTCTCCTACGGGTACTCACTAACAGCCCGAAGAGCTGTTGGCCTTAGGCCTATTTTGGTCTTTTAAACCTCTTTCTTTCAACCCCCTTTCATCATCTTTTTTTTACCATTTGTTCAAACGGTCCTTGAATCCCCTTTAAAGGAAACAAAAACACCTTTGAATTGAATAAATACTTTATTTGTTAATTATTAGCCCACGCCCTACAATAATGAATTCATTCTGAATTTCTTTCTTTAAACAAGCGGGAATTTTTCAATTTTGCACCCTCTTCTGCTTCTTCTTCCTCCTATTCTTCTTATTATCATCATTATAATTATTATTATTATTATCATGATTCTCCTCCTCTCCATCTTTTTATCCTTTCCTTTTCGATCTTTTCTTCTCCTCCTCCTTCTCTTCCTCTTCTCCTCCTGCTCCTATTCATTTTCTGAGGTCTCTTCCATTTTGCTTTTTAATTCTTACTGCCTCTTCTTTTTTCCTCTTCCTCCTGTCTTTTTATTTTATTTTTTTTTCTTGTTCTTCAACCATTTCTTCTCTTTCACCGCTTTATTCTAGGCTCCTCCTGTTTCATTTTTCTTCCTCATCATCCTCTACTTTTCTTCTTCTTCTTCTTTTATTTTTTCTTCTTCTCCTACTCTTCCTATTCTTCTTCTTCTTCTAAACCTCACTCTTTTTTAAACTTATTCTAATCCTCCTCTTCTTCTTTTTTCACTTGGTTCTTCTTTCCTTCATTTTTCCTCCTTCTTCTTCCTCTCGTCATCCTCACCTTCCTTTTTTTCAGATTCTCCTACTCATTCTTTTTCTTCTCCTCCTGCATTTCTTTCTATTTAACCATTCCAAAATTCCCGTTCTTATATAATATTGTTAGTGACAAATGGAGTGGCTTCTCCACTCCTCATTTAGCCTACCTCGTTTTTAGGTACCAGTAGCTATTTCGTCCTGATAAAGATTAAAATTAAAAATCTATTTTAAAAATAACTTCGATAAAAATTGCGAATATACAAAAACTAAATAAAAAGCAGCCATGGTTAAATTCAGAAAAAAATTATGAAATTAACCAATAATAATGATAATAAGAATAGTAAAAACTAGACGTGAGAAATACATGTTCTCTTAATCTGCAACGCTACTTATTACGAATTTTCCACCCCATTATAATGGCTTTAATAAATGCTGAGGGATAAATTAACGCGCCGAGTCTCTTGCCTTGGTTATGTAGTCAAGTAAAACAAGCGCAACTTCATACGGTTGATGAAGGCAGAGAACATGCGGCAGAAAAATACTGAATTGAGAACTCTTCTGTAAAAACCTTCAAGCTCTTGAAAGAGGACGCGATAATGCATAGGATTTTATTGTTAAAACTTTACCAGACATTGAGTGAGAGTGCGGCGTAAGGAAATTAGCCATTGCTGTAACTGACGTAAATTAAGACTCCTGTCAAAACAGAACGACTTTGAGTTAAGGACAGAGAGTAGAATAGTATGAATCATCTTGCGCGATATGTTAAAGAGATTACCTTGCCTTTACTTCTAAGTTTTCTCCCCATTTGTCATCACTATCTCTATAATTTAAGAAAGGGAATTTTTTGAGTATTTGAATGATAATTTCATCTTGGTTTGGTTATGAATTATATTTTTTTATCAAAGTTATTCCTAAAAATTCTTCGATAATATATAAAAAAAAATGGTGAAGTTCAGAAATAAATATAAGTATTGAAATTTTGTGAATTTTTTAAAACCCACAAATGGTGAAGTTCATAAAAATTATTTTTATATATGTTCTATCTATAACTATATTTTAGCAACGTGATATTTTGAAAGAGGCGGGGGATTTAGTTTAGGGATCCTTTTTAAAATTACCAGGCTTCGCTACTAAGGTTAACATTTAAAATCTAAAAAAGGCAGCCATGGTTAAATTTTTAGACATTTTTTTAACTTCTCCAATTATAATAATTTTAAAAAGGAACTCTAAACTAAATTTCTTTCCTTTCAAAATATCACGTTGCTAAAATATAGTTATAGATAGAACATATATAAAAATAATTTTTCTGAACTTCACCATTTGTAATTCTTTGAGTTTTAAAAAATTCACAAAATTTCAATACTTATATTTATTTCTGAACTTCACCATTTTGTTTTTTGATATTATAAAAGAATTATTAGAAATAACTTTGATAAAATAAATATAATAATTCATAACCAAACCAAGATGAAATTATCATTCAAATACTCAAAAAATTCCCTTTCTGAATTATAGAGTTAGAGAAAAAGAATGATTGGAAATAACTTTGATTAAAAAAATGTTATATCCATACTAAGATGAAATTATTATTTTAAATACTAAAAAAAAATCCCCTTCTTAAATTATAGAGTTAGTGATGATGATGATGATGATGATGATAAAGACAAGATTGTTTTGTTGTTTTTTTAAATTGGTTAGTAATTTCAAAAATTACTTAAATTTCATAAGTTAGATTATGAGTTTAATATTTATATTGAACTATTTAAAAAAAAATATATACTATTTAACGATGTACTAAGCACTTTTGACTTTTTAATTTAGTTAAGTAGGAGGGGAACCGACGACAAATCACTATTTACGTCTGGGTTGAGAGGTTTTATATATAATGTTTCTAAGATTCAAGGTGTAATTGGGCATTTAGGTGAATTTAATATTTCGAAGTCTTCTATCGAGATATCACTTTTACATTTTATTGTGTGATCTCTGATTGCCAAATTTTCTTTAGTTTAATTATTTTGCCAGTTCGATTACTAATGCCCATATGAGACGAGAATCTTGCCTTCAGAGTTGTCATGGAGTTTCCAATGTATTTGCCAAGGGAACACCCAAGACATTTAAATAAGTATTTTATTGAACTCGTGAGACTCTTTGGAACCGGATCCTTTATTTTAAAGAAATTTTTTTTATTATTTTATTTATAAAAGCAATTTGAAATTTTATTTGACAAAGATATTTCTTTAACAATGCATGTAAGTTTCGACTAAGGACTTTATTATAAATACCCAGCTCTGGCATAATCAAGTAATGTCTGTCTTTTGCCACCGTAATTTCCGAGTGACAAGGTTGGTAAACTTCACTTAAAAATGTGCGGATTGATTTTTCAACAAAATTTAAAGGAAAACCATTGCTTGAAAAGAAGGATTTGAGGTTTTGGAATTATTCATCTAAAATAAAATAAGATGAACAAAGATTGTCTGCGCGGTGAATAAGAGTCTTAATGGACGAGATTTTATATTTCAAATCTAAGGTACGAGCTTACGACCTTTAAAACTTTCAATAATTCCCTGATTGTCCTTGGGAGGACTTTGGCAATTCTAACATTCAAAGAAGATGTAAAATAACATAAAATTTTCCAAATTTCGTTAGAATCTTCGGAATAATTATGATGTTATTGCCAAAACAAAATAATCCCAGGGCTAATCTTGGGAGGACTTTAGCAATTATGTTATTCGAAAGAGAATGTAAAACAATATAGGGGTTACAAATTTCGTTAGAATTGGCCGAGTAGTTATGATGTTTATCGTGGTATGACCAGGTGTATGCTGTTTTTTCGCACACTGGCCTATTGACGAACCAAAATTAAGGCTCCACCTGGGGATAGCTGTAAGAGTGCTTTAAATGCACAGTTGCTAGGCCAAGGAATATTCAAACACGGCTACAAAAATATACTTTAATAGGACTAAAGATTACATACACATATAGGGCAAGTTAAATGGTAATGCAATTAAATATTGACGGTTCACGGCTAAGATGATTGACACTATCAATTAAGTTTGAACCGATGGATAATTAATTAAAAAATCCAATGCGTGGTGAAAAGTGTTGAAGGGCGTCTAAAACTATCTCCACCAAGAACACTGAGTGACAACTAGCTCTTTCTTGGCTCTTCGAAAATCGCTCAATTCTTCTCTGCACCTGAATGTAGTCGATTCCCTCTCGACTAACGAAGACGTTACGGCTAACGTATTGCACAGCGGCTTCAGACACAATCTGCTTGTTAACTTTAAAGTCTCGAATATATAATCTGAAATTATCTAGACGAAGAAAGAGATTTATCGCCAACAGACTTTCTTAATTGCCTTGGGTCGCGATAAGAGTCCATAGCGGTAAGTCGTGATACCCCCTTAATGATCTTTCCATTCTTCTAATTTTTGCAATATATAGGGCAGACGAATTTAGAGTGATCAACGGCAAACTGAAGAAATCATGGGAGGGAGGGGGGTTCCTTTTCTCTCTCCTTATTCTTCCACAATGTTATTGACAAAACATAATAATTTCCGGGCTAATCTTGGGAGGACTGTGGCAATTATATCATTCGGAAGAGAAAGTAAAACAAACAACAAAGGCTTTCAAATTTCGGTAGCATAGGCCGAATAGTTATGATGTTATGCCAAAACAAAATAAATCCCGGACTAACCTCGGGAGGACTTTCGTAATTATATCAATCGAAAGAGAATTTAAAACAATATAAGGGTTTCAAATTGCGCTAGAATCGCCGAAAAGCTATGATGTTATTACCAAAATAGTATGCCTGAGGCGTGCCTCCTCTAAGAAATCTAGTATAAAGGAACAATACAAAAAATTCTAGATTTAGGTCACTAACTTATTTTAAAGAATCCGCTTGAAATCTAAGAGAGTCTTTCTCGGAAGACTTAAATTCAAACTTGTCTGATATCTTTAAACAAGTGACATAAAAGGAAGGGGAAAAATAATGGAATAAACAGCTGTATTCTACTTTTATATATATGCCTGCGATTAAACATAAATAAAAATTAATTATTAAAAATAAAAAAAACAACAACTGGAGTATGAAAATCCTCACAGCCGAAGGCAAAATTCCGTGACATGGATAGCAAAGCAATAAAACGTGTTGGGTAAAAATATCATAAAGCAACTGCTCTAAGATTGATTACAGAGATAAGGAAACACCCAGCCAACTCAATGTCCACCAAAACAGTTCACAGAGAGCTTCATGCAGCTAAATATAATAGAAAGGTTGCAAATAGTGTATGCCTCTTTCCTAACATCAACGAAAAGGCAAAAAAATGGTGTACTAATAATCAGAAGGAGAAAATACAATAAAGAAAATAAGATTTAATTTGAAGAATCGCTCTTCACGTCTTTTTCGTCCTCAGGGCGTTCTTAACAATTTATGTAATCAGCCTGAACAATCCTTCTTTCTCGACAGCCTGACTCCCACCCCGAGTCATCAATGTTGTGTACCTTTATAATTTGCGTAATCATATTATAGAATTCTCTTGCTCCTGCTGTAGTTTACATATTTAGTTAACATTCACAAGAGTTTGTCAGTTTTGAGCCACAGGGTCCATCCTATAGTAATAATATTATCCCACAATATTGTGAAGTTTTTACTTTGTGATAGTGCATCGATTCACACCGCTAGAAATGTTGAAGAATGCATCATAATGAAGCAGAATACATAGATCTTCCTCCATATTTTTCAGACGTTAATATTATCTAACATCTTTGGTTTTAGTTGATAAGAGTTGAAGAAGCGCTTTTCTTCTCAATAACCACTCATGAAAAGCTGTTTGAGTGACTTTAGCTAGTAAATATTGCTTCCAAGGAGAACCAAATCTTTATTAAAAAATAAAAGTTTCGTTTAGCAATGTTCCCATTATTTTGTCCACTTTGTATGTATAAGTTCTAGTTATGAAGAAAAGTTAAAGAAATTATATATGTTTTCAGCAATACCTTTATAAGTAGTTCTATCGCAATCCCCCTGGTGTTGCACATATCAAGTTCGAAATTGGAAGGACGAGATAGGTATAGTAGCTAATTAAATAAACTTGATTTTATCTTGGGATCAAACCACTGGCTGAGAAACAATCAGTTTGAACACTTAAATTCCTTCAGTGTGTGTCGTTTGATGCCTCACTCATGGCGATATGTTAAAAAGGAACATATACAATGTGGGGTAAAATCGCCTCCTGGATAGGAATATAAGTATGAATACCGCAGAATCTCGCTAACATAAATAGATTTTAAGTATGAAATGTCTGCTCAATTTACCTAGTCATTTATACAACCTGAATTGACAAATTCATGATAAACATCAGCAATACTTGGCATCTGAAAATACATGCTGACCTTTGATACGAATGTTCGGTCGTGTTAGTGATAGATAGAGAAATCCAACTAAGCTTATTTCTGTACACTTGGCGATACCAATCCTAACAGTAACGTATTTGCGTTTAGAATATGAGACAAGAAAACTGACTTCCCTCCCGGTTTCTCTCACCTTCGTTTGTAGACAGATGATAGTATTGTACTATTTTGTTGGATCCTCATCTCTGATATAATTATATTCTTAAATTCAGAACTGAACACAGATTTATCACTCATTTGAAAAATGTAATCGATGTCTGTTTGATCAACTATTTTTAAGAAGCAAATACAAGCGAAGCAAATTCAGAACGAGAAATATGGATGTCGACTTAGAAAACGCTGTGACTTTGGTTTCATAAATATGTCATCCATTAACGACAGAATTCAGAATGTCAACAGAATCAAGCACACAATAAATATTTACTTAAATAAAATAAACGTACTCCATAGTTCGATGCTTTATCCATATTACCTTCAGTTAATATTTTTAAGATTTCACAGATATCACTGCGACTATTTTTCTTTCAAAGGTCATTTTTATGATAATTTTGAATCTGCATTTCGTTTTCCTCAATCAGGTCTGGTTAATCAGCTATGGTCTCACACGAATATCTGTCATCCTTAAAGTTTATTCAATGGTATTATAATGACGTATATTTTTTCTTTGCTGGAATATAAATAAATTGTTTCAGGATAAATGCAGCTTGTTAAATGGATGTCAATCGATTTAGTTATGTCAATGGGACGGTTACCATGCCTAATAACTTGTCGCCAGAGTGTAGGGCTGGATCTCGAAGCTCTTTCCTCTTTTCTTATCATACGTTAGACTTTTCCCGCTCCTTGGTCAGCTAGTATTTCAGTGATGTCTTCTAAGGTGTAAGTATTCCGCGCGTTCTATCGCATAAGCCCCTCCTTTCACGAAATTAATGGTAAATTGTGGCGCCACTCACCCGAGAGCAATTGAGATTTCTAAAGGCACTAATCATAGCCGCATCGGAAGGGTATGACGCATTCGGCAGAAGGCTCTCGTCCAAGAAACAGGTCTATTTAGGCTCTCTACTAGTCAAGCTAGCTAACGCTATCATCTGATAAAGTATGCGGTTTTTGGAAAACATGCTATAATTTGTGGAGGGAATAACTAGAATGTGTTTGAAGCAAGAGAGCTCAGAAATGCCAGGTTTTCTCCGAATGAAATGGTCCCCACTTAATAGATGCCTCACTCATCGGACTTGCGACCTTAGTCTTTTGTGTGGAAATCTTCCCACGAGGTCGCCTCTTAGCAAGACGTGCCTTTCTAAGCCTTGGTTGCTTGCTGAAGCGGTAGTGTACGCGTTCGTACCCGAAGCAACCACGTAAAGAGAGGATCGACTAGTCTTAAGTATATTTAATCTCGCCTTTTCCTAGCGGGCAATGTATCCACTATTCTCCACTCATGGAAGGTGCCCAAAAGCCGAACAGACCGGCTTGGGCAAGATGATTCTCCGAGATGGGGAAGAGCTTGGCTGCCAAGGGGCCATAAGTCGTTAAACGAGGTCCCTCCAATCCTTGTGAGTCTTTGGTATATGTGCAGTTCGAACAGGTGCTTTCACAGGAGTAGACTCAGGTTCTAATTCTGCCAATGGGCCTAGGTTCCTCCGCATGTAAGACCCTATCATCAGGGCCGGAATCACCTCCAGGAGCATCTCCACTTCAGCAAGGGCCTCCAAATCATCATCCAAGCCCTATATTTTAGAAGGAGTCTCTAAATCTTCCTCCCAGCTCCCAACTTGTAAGTTGTTAGGCATCCTAAGTGAGTAATCAAAAGGCCTATGGCCCATCATGAACGTCCCTATGAATGCCGACCTGTGACAAGAAAAAAAGGGAAGCGTGCATAACGGCTCCCATTAACGTGAGAAAACTCAAATCGACGAGGTGTTGTTGCAATTTATATCCCCAAGACGACGCTGCCTCTTACCTCTCTAAAAGAGTTGAGGTGGTTCACCTGTCCCTGTCGGAGAGTGGGCGAAAAATAAGTCGGCCCGTTTTTGCCTCGCTGTGCTCTTGGAGTGCCCCTGAAAAAAGAAAGGATGACCTACCGCAAATAACGAGTCACTTGGAGGCAACTCCCCGAAAGGAAGTACGGGAGAAACCTTCGAATCTCTCCCGATTGCAGAGGGGAGAGCGCCATCTCCAATAGACTAGATTCGCCCGAAAGCAACTCTGCCAACGGCGTAAGAAGGAAACACCCGAACCCGTATCTATTGGAGAGGGAGAAACACCTACTCCGCTAGAACAGACCTAGAGGTGCCTTTGAGCCAGCACAGGTGTGGTACATCTCCTTAGAAAAGCTAGAGCTCCCCAAATGCGACTTCCAAAGGGATAGAGGTGAAGCTCGTCCCTCGTTGGAGGTTTGGAAGAGGGGAGCTACTGCCCTATGATCAGAACTTTGCAAACTAGGGAGTGCACGGGGGAGGGTTTTGAATGGAGGAGAAGATGTGTTACTTTTATTTTTACTTGTAGTTGTAACATTCATTGTATTTTCGAAGTTGTTTTTAGAATTAAATTATGTGTTAGGAAAATAACTTCTAACTCCATCCGTTTAGCTTATTTTTATCAGAAAAAAAGTGGCCTGAAACCTAAAAAAGAGACCAGGAGTCTGGTTTCCATTAATCATTGTGGATGAAGCGCCCGTGGTCTGCCACTAAAGGGTCGGTTTGCGCCTGCTGTTGGTTCGGTTCTAAACCGTAATGTCGGTCTGTAGGCGCGGGTGATGGGCTCTCTGTAGTTGGGCCACGGACATCTCCGCATAGGGCTAACCTATGCGTGGCGTGCAGCAAGTATCCTGGTGCGTCGTTGTGCCTTACTTTATCCATTTTTGGTTCAAGTTCGGTCCCACTAACCAAACGCCAGCTGCTGGGTTGCCTTCATTCTTAACAGCCCCCAAAATGTGAGGACGGTACTGGATGTGTTGGTAGCTGGCAATATTTTGCTGAAATTTCAGGGGGGAGGGCAAACAATGGCCAGTCTCAAAGTATCATGCCTTCCTACGAGCCCAGAAGGCAAAATAACTAGTGATGTAAATAATTTACTCTCTAATTTGAATGACCAGGTTCCATCCATTAAATTTACTTTAGAATTAGAAAAAGACAATTTCCTTCCTTTTTTAGATGTTTTAATACATAGAGAACCATTTCAATGTCAATTCAGTATTTATAGGAAACCAAGCAATAACTTAACTTATGTCCATTTTTATTCAGGTCACCACCTTAAAATCAAAATATCTTTTTTTTCCTCTGTTTTTTACGTGCATTATGCATTGTCAGTCTCCAGTACTTGGATCAAGAAATTGAATACATAGGAAAAAATTATACGGATTTATGTTATCCTTCACATATACTTGATATTTGCTATAATAAAGTCCACAAAAAGTTTTATAATGAAAGTACCAGTGAGAAAGAAACCCCTAAGAACATCCTCAGTTTGCCTTATTTTAGTCGTTTTGAAACTATAAAATGATTGTTGAAATCTCTTAATGTAAACCTTGTCTTTTCCTATAATAATACACTAAAAGGAATGTTAATAAAAAATAGCCCTAATGAAAACTTTCATCGGAAAAATTGGACCGAGAGTTTTGTGATCGCCAGATCGAAAGACTTCTTTTCACGAAATCTTTTAGAATCTGTGATTAAACAGCTTACTTCGAATTTAACCTCAGCCCCACCTGGATTTTTTTGACCCTTGTATTACAAAAATGTTCAAGAATAACCTTAAAGATAAAATGACTGACTTAATTAATAATTATCTTTTCTAGTTATTCCTATGGTTAATATATTTTCTGTTTTATTCATGATAATGTTAACCTCTTAGAAATTTTTATTGCTTATTTTGTTTTATTTTTTATGGTCACCCTTTGTTTCTGCATGCTTATTTATCCCTATATTCTTCATTTGTCATAAATGCGCGTTTATATACTTTTCGAGTTATTCCTATCTTTAATATATTTTCGGTTTTATTCGTGATAATTTTCATCTCCTATAAATTGGTATTGCTTCTCAAATAGAAGAATTATGAAATTGTAGTATTATAATATATATTTAACGGTTTGAGTCCACTTCCTCATTTTTGTAAACCCTTTTTCAATGGTCGCCTGCTGTCTCGGCAGGTTTAATTCTTTAATAGAGTTGGTTTCCAGGTACCTGTTAATGCCCTTATAATTCTAATGTCCCCACCTGTCATATACATGTGTGTGTCTTATTTGTAAAAAATTCTTCTTATGTTTCTTTCTGCTTCAGTCTGCTTTGAAAGGCCTCGCAGATCTCCCGTGTTTCATTTTCCTTCGTGGCTGTTGACTTTATTTATATATTCATCACGTTCCATATTTTCGTAATTCAGTTATATATATATATATATATATATATATATATATATATATATATATATAAGAAACTCACAACACAAAGTAGCGCGTGAGTACAGCAATAATTTCAAAAAATCCTACAGGAAAAATGAAAAGCGGAATCGAAATACTTTCGAACTTTATTTAGGTCATTTTCAAGGAATATATATATATATATATATATATATATATATATATATATATATATCTAGTACAAGAGAAAGAAATATTTGAGGTGAATGGAAGACGAATTTTTTAAAGTTAAATGAAAGGGACATTGGAAGAACACTAGGATCAAAGAGAGCAAAAGACGGTACAATGAAGGAAATCCTTCTGAGAAGACAGAAATAACGCCAGAGGAGCGGGTAAGAATATATGGTATATAAATTCATTGAAAGCTCCTAGCTTAGAGGGATACTGGGTTTGATAGGGTAACGCTTTGAGCGAAGTATAGCCACTGTACCTGGTAGCTTAACGGTAGAGCATCCCCTGGCGTTATTTCTGTCTTCATTGTGCCTCCCTTTGCCCTATTTAATCTTAGTCATCTTCCAATGCCTTGTGCAAAATCTACCTACTCCAAACTTCTATGTGTGCAGACTTTTGTTGCCATTCTCGCTTTTTGACAATAGAAAAGCAACTTCGTCCGTATCCACAAGGATTAGCGAAAGCTCCTTGTATGAATTGATTGATCAGTTGTGATTTCTATGTTATACAGTTTTGGATTGTTGGCTTTATAACATACCCCGGATTGTTTTTTTGGGGATTCTTTGTTTTTTATTATTCCCTATCCTATGCTAACCTAGTCTGACCAAACTTAATTTGAACTTACTTAATCTAGACAGGTTTTTTCATACAAAGAATGAGTTAGGGTATTTCAAAGGATTTTAGCATTTTACGTAAATTACTCTATACGCCCTAATACATTGGCATGTGACACGAGCTTTAGTGAAAATGATACTAGGTCTCATGAAGAAAGCGAGCAAGTTGATTCGATTAGTGAATATTCTTCTTATCACTGACTTCAAAGTAAAGATTGAGCTCCGAACAGAGTATTTAATCATTAATTCAAGAGGCTTATAAAGAACTGCTGTGATGGTTGCCCTAAAACAACCTGGTTATGTAGTATCGACTTCTACAAAAGATCCTTAGACATCTGATTATAAGATATTTAAAAGCAAACATAAGCATCCAATTTAAGCATTATTGTTATTTTCTTTAGGATAACCTACGATTTAAGCAATTTATACATAATACTTAAAGAATATAAGTGTTAAATTTCGTTCTATGTAACGAAAATGATGACTCGTGTGTAAAGGGTTAATAAAAAACAGATGCCCGCCTGCATGTTTGGTAACCACGAATGTTTTCAGTGTAATTCGTTTTTTTGAAGACAAGAAGTGACATGTAATGGTGGCCGTTTCTTTTAACAATAAACATAAGTTAGATTTGTAAAGATATAGGGAGGAATGACTCCTGCTTCAGGTGATTTTGTAATGAATTCACGGCTTTCTCTAAGGTTTCGATATTTCTTGAATTCATTTTGGTTGTACATCTGAATAGTAACCAATAATATTCTCGGTCGTATGAAATGAATCTGCATACCTTCGGTAAATTCTTCCCTGTTTCGATATAGGATGAATGCGATGATTGCTAGAATGGCTGTTGAATGCCACCTCGCAATGCTGATTTTGGGAAATTTCTAAAAGTTCATAAAAGGGAAATGCTCTTTTTATTCAAAGGCTCTAAACACCTGTGTTAGGTGATACAAAAACTTCATGTCATACCTACATTTTTATTTCTTGAGGACCTTTTGTGTTCCATTAACAAACTTTGCATCTAGTTTATCATAATTCTTTACTAGTTGATTTGCATTGCAAGAGCATGGTAGCTTATAACCCAAAGTTACTCATGATAAAAATCAGCAAGATGAGAAAGAGCTTCTCTCAGCAATGATGGATGCTTCATTTTTCCCCAAAATGGTAAAAGTGTTCGAATTGGTTGCGTCTCTCTTTTTCCGTTTTGCTAAAATGTCTTACGATGAGAAGGCGCTGCTCAGTTGTAAACTGCTCCATGACGTACTGCATACACGCATTCTATTAATCAGAGTAAAGAGAGATAGGAGACATGTAAGAAGAATGTCTTCGAACTTCAAAGCACAAAATTGTCGCCCAATTCAAATTCAGCGTCCTTTATGGAGCAACCTTTATGTATCCAAAGTGGTTGCTTCTAGAAAGCTTCAAATTGATATTCAGCTAAAATCAAACCACCATGAGAATAACCAAATTCATGTATCGAATGAATTATCTTTTATGTTTCGAGCTAACACGCTCATCATCGGGAAATATTCTATAATGAGAATTACAGCGAGTGACGACAGATGTGGCCCACCGACCGGTGCCTGCGAGCGCGAACGATCCTTGGCGCCGTTGCAGAACAAGGATGCGGACCTCTGGTCTAGAAGTAATAAAGCTCAGGTAGATTCAATATAGTTTTGTGACTGCCTCTGTGACTAAGAATGGAGGAGGGGGGGAGACATGCTGAACTCTGCTCCTCCAAGTATCGGGTGTCAAATTATAGACACTTTTGAAAGGAACACTAGGCCAGAGAAAACCAAATCACACGAGAGGAGACGTCGGTGGAAATTACCACAAAATCAGACAGATTTTCGATTACATCTAACTGTTGAAATAAAAAATTCCCTCTGCAAGACAACCCCTTCCAAATTCAATTTGCCTTTTAAACAGATTTTCATTTCCATCATTTTTTTCACTGCCTGCGCAAATTAATTTTTACACTCTTTCTGGCTTATATACCCTCGTTGGTCGCCCTTTTTATATATTTAAAATAATTTTGCGGTTTATATATCAATAGTAAGAAGCATCTTAGACACTGTGTCGGCATCCTCTGGATTACGCTCCTTTTCCAAACCAAGCAAGTGTCTGTACCAATGGAACTACAAAATTAGGAGCAGAAAAACCCTATGATACACTCAAGGTCAATCAAACAGCGCTAAAAAGAACTGCCCTAACCTAACATTCACTCATGTTCTCACGTGACCGGATCGTGTGCACAATCAATATTATGTAATTTTATTAATTAAACTTCAATATAGGCAATTGTGAAATAAGATTATTATAGAAATAAATAAATGCGGAAATCCAATCTTTCTTTGGGGTAGTCAAGCCACCTTTTGCCCCTATCGCCTATCGCCAATTCAAGGCTGTGGATCCTAACTTGTCTCAAGCTCATCTCCAATAAATCGACGTCAACACAATCATTTTAGGGCAAATAAACTATTCAAAGGAAGAAGAAAGATAAAATATACATTCTGAAGATTCTGAGGAATTAAATTTACTGAAATTCGATTAAAAGGTTGGTGAAAAGAATAATTTTTTGTCCTTAATTAAATAAATAGAGCTTATTTATGGTCATGAAATATATGTAAAAGTGTAAAGCTGATAAAGTATGCGCTCAACCAAAGTATTGGCCGTCTTCCAGCCAGTGGAGTGTCATTGCCAGGTTGGGGAGCCGAAGCTTAAGTGTGCTTAATATTGTGGGGATTAGTTGTTTCTGTGAGGCTTAGATCTTCGTATTGTTTAATCATATTCTTACTACCATACCCAACTTAGGTCATGTTGCAAGAATACGGTTAACTAATGCGAGGATCAAAACGTCTTAGAAACAACTAATCCCCGAATAAGACGCTCACTTTTATTTATAGCTCGACACGCCCACTTGTTATTGATGTCACGGTCGCTCGTAGACCGCCACAAACCTTGCTAGATGGACCACATACTAAGGCGGAACCCAAAGCGCTTAATCGCTCTGGAAAAACGCGTGGGCTTTTATAAAATGACTTCGCTGACTGCCATGATAAATAAATACGGCTATAAAGAAAGTAACAAAATCAACATTTTTGACAAGTTTGTCGAAAGTAGATTTTGGGGGAAGATTTTTTTTGTCTCTCAGACTGATTTGCGGCGTTTAGAGAAACACAGTCTCGATAGAGGAAGAAAGATAGGTAAATAAGTGAAGGCGCAATCTGCCCTTCGAATCATCATCCGCTTTTTACTCTTGGCAATCTACGACAGTAATTACTATTTCGGATTAATTCTATTATTGCGGGCAATATTGTTTCTCTTGCAATTATTTTTATATAAACATTGCAGTTTGTTGTTAAGTGATTGTCCAGGCAATTCCATTTATTGTCATTTGTGGCATATTTGATCAAATTTAACTAAATCCCTGCAAGGTCATTTTTTGAAATTTATCTTGTACCGATTTATGATTCTCCGGATAAATCTTAAGCTTTATACATGTAAGTAATCCGAAAATATTTACGGCATTTTATTTATTCTCTTTGTAGGGGGCGAGATAAATGTTCGAGCTTAACATTGGTACATATTCTCCTTGAAACTATTTTTTTATTCCCACAGCAAGAATTATTTATTTTTGTTGTAAACTATTAAATCATTGGTTTTAATCACTTCATCCTATAAATAGCAATCCGAAGGTTGTCGTTAGTACTCCCTTTTCATTAGTAGCAGACCCAGTCTCCCTTCACAATTCGGTGTCAGATTTATCTCCACTCTTAATGGATTTTGATCTATAATCCACCAGAAAGCGAGGATGTCATGGATTGACCTAAACTTTGGTCTGATCTTAAAAACAATGAAATAAATTGATGCTTTTAATCAGAGCATCATACGCTTACGTGCTTTGGCTTTAAACTTAATTCCGCTGACTTGAAGCAATCTTCCCTTGGCTTGAAGCTTAATTCCCTTGGGGTGACGCTTACTTCCATTGGCTTTAGGTTTACTTCCCCTCGGTTTTAAGCTTAGTTCCTTCTACTTTAAGCTTACTTTCCCTAGCTAAATTTTACTTCACTTAGCCTGAAGCAAATTTCCCTCAACCTGAACTTAATTTACTTGATTTAAAGCTTACTCTCTTTGGATTAAAGCTTATTTCCCTTGACTCAAAGCAAAATTCACTTTATTTAAAGCTTATTTCTCTTGGATTGAAGCTTGCTGCTCTGGAATTAATTCCCTTGGCTTGAAGCTTACTTTTCTTGGTTGCAAGTTTACTTCTCTGGATTAAGCTTACTTCCACTGAATTGTAGCTTACTTTCCTTGGTTTGAAGCCTACTTCCTTTGGCTTGAAGCTTAGTTACCTTGGGTTTTAAGCTTACTTCCTTGATTTGAAGCATATTTCCATTTGGTTAAAGTTTACTTCCCTTAGCTTTAAGCTTAATTCATCTTACTTGAAGTTCAATATCCTCGGTTTTAAGCTTACTTTCCTTGGCTGTAAGCTTAATTTTTCTGAATCAAGGCTTGAAGTTATTTCACGTGACTTGAAGCTTCATCCACTTGAATTTAAGCTTACTTCTTTTGGCTTGAAACTTAATTCTTTTGGATTAATTTCCTTGGCTTAAAGCTTACTTCTTTTGGCTTGAAAGGTTTCATCCTTTCTCTTTAAAATTAAGGCCCGTGGCATGAATCCTCCTCCCCTTGGCTTGAAGTTTACTTCCCGTGATTGAAATCTATTATGGACGAAGTGTCGGCTCATTTGACCTACGCAGCCTTTCGTCGTTTCTTCTTGGCTTCTGACTCTAGTTTGTCGTCATTCCATGGCTGAGGGATTATCCTATCCACACCACAGATTTGAGTCGTTATTGTCTTCGAATCATTCATATATCATAGCTATTTAATTCTGTTCCGAGATTTATGAAAGATTCCGCCATCTCTTTATATGTTAAATGGCAAAGGGAGACTTTGGTTTGGTTTGGTTGTTTCGCTTACATTTGATAGACCGCAAAAGCAATTTATTTATAGGATATGTGCTATTATGTTGGCCCCATTATGTTAACCTGTTGACTAACACCATAATCCTTAGATTGGCTTAAAGACGCTAACTCTCCTAACGACAACTAATTGTAGGAATTCATCTCATCATCATGTACCAAAATTCTGTTTTCTGCCATTATATGCTTAGGTGAGTCAATCCTTCTTTTTTAGTTTATCTTGTAACTCCATCGAATCTGGCGATATTCTTAGTCAGTGATTTGTTTTCCCATGTTTATTGTGGTTTATTGCAAATCTTTTGTCTGAAAAAATTGTCTTTCTTCTTTTTTATCCACTGCTACATTTATGTTAAGTTCTTTTTCACCACACTTCATTGCATAAATCCTATCCCAAAGGTTTTCAATAACCCCTGCTTATTCTAATCTTGAGAAAAAAGGTTTCAATTTATTTGAATTCAAATTGAAGGTCTATAATGATTTCTGTTTCTTTTAATCTTTTGGGCGAGAGATTTTTCGGTTCGAGTTTTGCCGAATGAATAGTATATTTTATTAGCTAGGTATAGATGCAAGTTCAATTAGATAGAAATTTATTTGATTTTTTTGAACGAAATCGGTGGATTTGATGTTATTTTTTCATGTAAGCTCTTTGTCGTAGAATAGAGTCAAGTTAACCCTTTCTGCGTTTACGAGTGCGTGGTAGATTTATAATATAAGCAGAGCGCAAATTACTGAATGTAGGTTGGCCACAGTCGACTATCTTGGAGGTTCCGGGATAATAGAAAAACGGGTACAAAAATAACTTTATTAATATACAAATTAATATTATTTTACAAGATTAAAAGGAGTTTTAAACTGAGCTATCTATACACACATTAGATTACATGGGTCTTAGTTGCCAAAATGGAAGGAGGTGACTTGGTGAGGAAGGTCACCATACAAACAAACGAACAATATTGACTGAGGGAGGCTCTAATGACTTTGAGCGTATACCATGCCGATGATAAAGGCTTTAACCTGGGGTAGGAGGGGTATAGAGAGCATTTGCACAGGAGAGTTTCGCGTTGCAGTTACCTCGAAGATTTGGTCCATAGGAATAATCCTTGCCTCGGCGCAAAGTTCAAACAATAGTCTCTTGACATGACTATTACGGGTCAAGGTAGACTCACGAGCATTAACAAGAATACAGGGAGCTTGATGGGTTCTGCAAGAATTCTGCAGAGTCCAACGGGACGCAAATAGCAGGCACGAACAGAAAAGTGCAGACGGCGGATATGGACGGGGCAGGGCGGGCGGCGGATACTGACTTTCAAATCTGGCCTTGGAGGATTTATAGGGGTCGAATGGGGTTTTACCCCCTCCGTCCGAATGGGAGGGTTCTGGAGTCAGACGCATCGGTAGACGAGAATAATCTCCGATTTTTAGCACGAACGTGGGACGGTTCCTAAGTCGACGAGTCGAACTTTATCCGATTTCAGATACGACCTTCTGGGCTCTTACACTTGTCGAAGTTTCCTGTGATGGCAGCATTTCAGTTCAGCGCGGCGTCTCATAATTTCGCACCTCCATTAGCGCAGACAAAAAGGGTCGCCCAGGTGTCTGTTGTCCCTCTCTCCATCGAAGGGCAGGCAGCGTGTATCTTTCTCTTTTTCTCTCTCAGATCTCTGACACTCTTTCTTATCGTATTCTAAGACTGTATTTGCTTCATCCTGAGTAGTAGCGATGAAAATGTTGTGTTGAAATATGATACCTGGCAAACGCCCCTCTACCTCGCTAGGCGGGCATTCTAAACCTACCTTCTCTGTCAGGTCTTTTTCTAGTCAATGGATGGCACCCTGCGAAGGCTTCAAGCTCCAGTCGAGTGTCATATAAAACTTCTATTATTATATCCCATGTATGTCCATTTTCCTATTAAGTTCTCAAAGGAGTTCATAAGGTAACAACGGTTTCATACTCCTGAAAATTCTATTTGGTGGGAAGAAAAATAATTTCGTGTATTCTCATGACTAAAGACCGGATCTTGCTATCTGCCATAAGTCCCTTTTGGTGCTTATGGGGTGATTTTATCGAATTAGTTCTTATTTTACCTATATTTGAGGGTAATCTGACTTTTTTATGTATTCCAGAGTAAGATTGACAACTTAATAAAGTTTCGCCAATTTCTTTAGTTTTATGTTCACTTTGCTTTTGGCTGTCATGGAGTGACATATATATCAATAACATGATAACGCTAAAGTCATCCGCGAAGTATTTGCTCTGTATTTATCAACTAATTTTTATTAGCTTATACCCAACTGTTGACCGCTTGTTTTCTAATGTCAAGAAAATATTCCAAAAATCTCAGTCACGTACGCAGTTGTTCAAGGATATGGCACCCGAAAATATTTTACCTCTTCAACCTCTTTTGACTAGATGGGGTACAATGGCTTTCTACTATTCTCTACTATGCTGAACATTTTGAAAGGAAAAAAGAGATTGTTGAATGTTCACAAGGGGAAGAATCTGCCACAGTGAAGATCTGAATGAAATCGTGAGGAAAAACTTTCTGCAGTCCAATCTTGTGAAGTAGTAGTTATTAGTTACTTGTTTCAAGTACGCACCAGTAACCTCAGTCAAAGTAGAGAGAACGTTTTCTCACCTTGAGGATGTACTCTCTGATAGATGTCTTAATTTATCTACTGTCAATTAGAAAAAAATTATCATTATTATGTACATCTGAGGAACAATGTATAAAATGTATTAGGTACACCTCTATTCTGAAAAATTGTTTATTGTATTATATCTTTATTTTATAGTTTTTAATCATAATAGCTTATAAACTCAAATGCCTTTTCGTGCCTTTTTTGTCAATAAATGCTTTTGTGTATGCCTTTTTTGTAATTTTATTACGCCTTTTTGCCTGGTTATTTCAGTAATTTTTAGTGCCTAAACTTTTAATTTCTACTCAGGACGTATTTTGCTTGAGATATTGCAATTCGATAAAATTACCAAAAATAAATTTATTAATCACAAAGTTTGGTTTCCATTATTAATGGCTCTTGCCCTTTATTTCCCGTTTTAAATAAACTAATTTCGAAAGGAAAAGGATCTCTTGTTCTTGGATCTTCCTCCCCACTTTTGAAGGTTACGGATTCAAGTGACTTGAATAAGTAAAAATCTTATGGGTTGGGTGGTCGGGGTTAAACGTCCTCACCCAAAGAGTTGGTATTATTTTAGTTTGTTTTGATAAATGGAGCATTGCATTATAGTGTTACAGAAAGACCCTTTGGTGATAAATACTCATGAATGTCTCTTTGCAAAGCTCTAAACAATCAAAGTAAACAAATCTTTTGTTTTCCACCAAATGCAACAATTTTATTTGTGCAACTTTATTCTGGGTGCTGAAAGAGAAGGTATATTAGGAAATATCTAGTGTTTTTCACAATTATTGCTTTATTACATACACCCTGACGTGTTCGGTTTAAATTGGATCAAAGAAGGCTGTTTTCATTTATTATTTAAAAACTGTTGGAAACATTTGAACGCGAAGCTTAAAGTGTCCGAATAAAGGCAAAATATTTTGACATCCAGTTTTATTGTCACTCTTTTTTGGAGGAACAACTAAAATAGATTAAATTTCTAGGAAAAGCCGAGAATGCTCTAACGTATTCATTTATATTTTTCACTGTGTCATCATCCAGAATATCTTCATCTTCCTCATTGATGCCTCTCGGGGATATCAAAATATCCTTTCTTAAACTAAACATAATCAACCCTTGATATTATCTAACACTCACATCATCAGGGCTTACAACGATCCTGATTTTATTGCTGTGTTAAGGAAGTTTCTAAAGCTTCCACTTTGGACGATGGAACTAAAAAAAGAAAAATAAGACTTAAAAATATAAGAGAAACAGTCAACCTAATATTTGATATACAAATCGACATTTAAACCTTTTAACCACTGTTTACTCTTTCTCAAAAGCTATGCTTTGAAAATTTGACATCCCCCACGTGTATTCCTAATAGTTAATACACGCGTTCAATCCGCTCGTTTCCTTTAAATTTTGCCAATAAATAATTGCCATTCCATTGTTCTCCATTCAATGCACTGAATCATCCCAGTCACATCTAGAGGAAAAAAAGTTTGGGGAAGTGGATGCATTTAAGAGTATTAAAAAAACTCCACTTTATATCACTGCATAATTTGGTAAATATTTTTGGAATGAGTCGAGTTAATTCCTATGTCGACTACATAAGCGTGTGGGCTATAAAATATGGTTGGCGCAAATAAAAATACCTACATGTATAATCTCAATTCAAATGCATTAACGAGGCGTTGGAACCCCATACTTTCATGTAATTTAAGTCAAGTAAAGAAAATAGTAAAAAAGAAGCAGGAGTGGTAATTCGTGAATGGCATTCCGCTATCTATTTTCGACAGCTCATTCCTCTTCCAGGAACTCCAAACCTGAGGATCGAACCGATCCTAAATCCTCCGTGACAAGCGCCATTAAAACGTTCCGATTCTTTCCTTCAACGAATGGATTCGGATTTTCATTTTGTATACGAGAGCACAGCTGGCGATCCATTCGTATTCCTGGAACAAATTGTAATCCGGACAATTCATTGAACTGCTTCTCTGCCTCTCTTAAATATATAGCTGATGACCATGTATTTCCATGGGGTATTTTCAACAATATAAGTAATCTTATTAAGAAATAATATTCTAGAATCGATCTATAAAAAAATGATGTATGAAGGGAATTAAAGTAAAGAAAAGAGAAATATAAAGGGTAGAAGAAAGGCAAAATCCTAATATGAGAGCAAAGCCCACTTATGTGCTAAGGGTGGTAATCGAATAGTTGTGAGGAATAAACCATATAATTCGTAATGCGCAGTGTTGTACTACGCTAACTAAAGTAGACAAGATACAACCATAAAGTACACATGAATGAAGGATTTTTTTTTAATCTATAAAGAAATGGAACTGGTGAAAGTTATGAGAAGAAAATGTTACGTATCACAAAGATTCCAATAGCAAAATTTCTATTTCCCTAAATCTGTTGCTGAAATGAAGGAGTGTATGTGTGGGTGGGGGGTCAAACTCAAACTCACCCTTAAACTCAATATGGTATTCTTTTAAGTGTTTATCTAATCTTGTTTTATGTTTTCTGCATATGTGGCTCGGAAAATACCCATGCAGTCTTAGGTCGGGTGTCATAAAGAACGAATAAATCCGATAAGGGGTCCTCGTATAAAGAGAACCCCTACAAAGCCGTTGGCTCCACAATTTACCCATGATCGCATTCAAATGCAAATGGAGGGTATATTAGGAGAGGGATGACCGGGCTTAATAACATAACATAAAGAATGAGTGAAAGTTCCACTAGTACTTATTAAAATCCTCCCAGTCCGTGTATCCAAAAAACAATTAACCCTTCACCATGGAATAATCTGCATCCATTCGATTGCGTTATCAGCCATTAACCAGTAGGTTTGTCATAATCAGTTTATATTAGAAGCCCCCACAAATGCAAGAAAATATATATAATTCCTAGTACCCATCTTTTCCGAACTTACCAATAATGACTACATCATAGCGAATTCCCGAAAAATTGTATGAGACCTGTGCACTCGTTCGGACGCTGCCGACGTCAAAATGGTGAGTTATGACGTCGAAAACTTTTTCAAAAATATTCCACTAAATGAAATCATCCAAATTTGTACAACCTTTCTTTTTAATTCTTCTCAAAAAATAATAGATATTACAAAAACCAATTTAAGTAATTTTATATTTAATAAAGAATTTTACGTCCAAAAAGGAGTGGTGATGGATTACCACTTTGACCAACTTTCGCGAACATCTTTTTATATCATTATGAAGAACTTTGGTTAAGTAATTGTCCCATTGAATATAAACCTATCTATTACAGAGCTTATGTCGATGCTACTTCTGTATAAATGAAATCACGGCAACAGGGAGAACAATTCTATAAATACTTGAACTCTAGACATAAAAATATAAATTCTAGAATGGAGATCGAGAAACATAGTAGGTTCCCATTTTTAGATATAGATATTAAACGTTCAGGAACAACGTATGAAACTTGAATTTAGAATTCTCTTTTCTAAAAACCTTCTTTAAAAATAATGACTTCCCTGACTCATTAGTGGAAAAACACATAAAAAAGTTTCTTAATGCTCTCTATCAAGAAAATACAGCAGAAAATACTGTAGGAAAATTATGCATTTTCTTTATTCTCCTATACTTTGTTGGTAGAAAACTAGATTAAGAAGACTCTAAATAAATCTATCCATATCTTGACCCAAAATTCATTAAAGAATGGGCATAATATTGTATCCTATTTCAGCTATAAGGACCAAATTCCAGTGCCTTGCCGCTCTTCTGTAATATATAAATATAGCTGTAAATCTTGGATTCATCTTATATTGGTTCGACCATCAGGTCAATCCATTGTTGCATCGAGCAGCTTCGGGGAAGTTCGACCACCCGCACGAGTCTGGTTTGAAACAAACCATAGTCATAGCCCCCACCCTAACGAACTACGAATATTAGAATCACTTTACATCCTAAAACCTAAACCAAATTTAAATATAAATCAAACTGCAGCCAATCCTTATATTGAATCATGAATTAAACAAATTTTTATTCGTGTATTAAACATCTTATCCTAAATTGTACTATTCAATTTTAGTATTTTATAAAAACTACAAATTTTAACCTTTTACCTTTATCTCTGTTAGTGCCGATGATGAGGCTAGGAGCTCGAAACGTTCAACTACAGACAAATAAAGATGCTTTTATCAATAGCGTGCTTGGTTTTCACCTTCATATTGAAACTCCGATTTGGAAGAAGCTCAACAGTTCTTGATATATATATATATATATTTATATATATATATATATATATATATATATATATATATATATATATATATATATATATGAATAGTTGTGCAGTAGATTATCTTCATAACATTTTTATTAAATACTACTGCGAGTTTAGTGTGAACTAATTTCCTTTTCGAGTCTCGATTTATCTTATATTTCGATTTTGACCATGAGATAATCCATGGATAAGTTCGCCAGAAATTCATTAGAATAGTAGTAGCAAACGAGGGCTTGAAACTAGTTTATTTAGCATAAAAAAAAATTTATCAGCCTGCCACTTTTTGATACGTACCTGTATCATTTTCAAAGGTCGATATTAGTAAGTTTGTTTGCTTGATTATGTTTCTTAGAGCCTTAAGGTATAATACTTTATGTGGCTCTTATCTCCAGGCGTTACTTATTATTCTACTTTGTTTATCTTCCACTTAGTTAAGGGATAGGGATAAAAATTTAAGAAGAGGTGAAAGTTTGGAAGAGAGATAGAAAACGGTAGAAAAGATTATGTAAGTGAGGGATGAGTGGTGTTGATGATATGAATGAGGAGAGGTTTTGATTGTGATAAATAATTTTTAATGAGGTTGATGGTGATATGTGCCAGGTTGCCTGGTTAACGCTTTCACTTTGCATTGTGTTTTCATTTTTGGTTATATTAATTTTATTTACAGCATAGGAGCCTTCCTTTGTTTTCAAGTTTTTTGTTTTTTCTTTAAGGTTATTTTTCTTTTGTTTGTATTAGGTTTCTTGTAGTTTAGCATTCAAGCCTTTGTTTTCTTGATGTTCCCTACCGAGCTTTGCAATTTTTATTTTTCCTCATGGTTCTGGTTATTGGGGCATTCATGTGCTGTTATGTCTTTTTATTTCCTTCTTCGATAGCTTTTATATTAATCCGTTTTTCTCCATTTTTTAAAATTTAATTTTTGTATTGTTTTTCACGTTTTTTCTTGTTTGATTCTTAGCTGAAAAGAGGTTCTATTTCATTTAGAATCTTCTCTCTACTGTTTTTGAATTGCTGCTTAAAGTTCAATGTTCGGTATTCTTTTTCCGTAAGCCTGATTTTTTTCGGTAAACCTGAAGATCCATATCCCACGAACTTCTTCGCTAGCGTTCCAATAATATTTCGTCCATTTTCCAATATGTTTCACCAAACTGTCGCATTAACTTTCATTATTACTTGTTCTTGAGGGCGAGCCGCGGAGTATCGGGGGCTATGCCTCTCTATATAGCAAGTCATATTACCGCTTGAAATCGGCTTCCAGTAACCGACCACAATAAAACATTAGTTAAAACTGAAGTATTAAAACGACAGTTAATGAGACAGTTAGGTGAAACATATTGGGAAATGGATGAAATATTAGTGTAAATTGGTAACGGTCTCTCTTAGATGCAGATTAGATTTTTTTAGAGACCTTAGTATATTTCGCCTTGATTAATTTTCTTTGTAAACTTTCCATTTTTCTTATTGTTGTCTTAGTCCATCTTGTAGATGGTAGCTAACTTCAGCTTTCGATCTATGTGATCATCTTTAGAGAGTGTCTTTAGGTATTCTTTCCTCCTTTACCAATGAATTATGTTGGAATCAGAATGGAATCGAATGAAAAGAAAACGGTTTTTAGGGGGTATTTATTCTTCCTCGCTTATATATATATATATATATATATATATATATATATATATATATATATATATATATATATATATATATATATATATATATATATATATATATATATATAGTGATAAATAAACAATAACATTCTAGTCCATTAGGTTAGATAAGCGGAATAATACGAATTCCTTAATCCGCTAGAGAAGTCTCCTAGAGTCCCTCAACCTTCTTCAGGAGCGTTACATATACGACAAGGCAATTATCCACTTCCCGCAAAAGTAAATTTCAAGAAGCCTTTTGTAGAAGCTAACATCAAACTTTAACAGAAAACGGAGAAGGGGAATTTATCCGTGGATCTTGGCCCTTTCTTATTTTTTTTGGATAAATTAAGAATAACGGCCAATCAACAAGATTCATCATAGGCATTTTTAGTATAGTGCTCCTCAAGGTCAATGGTCCTCAAATAGCGCTTATCTTGCAACCTAGAGAAAGCCTGCTCAAAGAGGTGGTGATTCAAAGTACGTTTGAAGGCACAAGGGAGGAGATAAGCGTATCGCATCGGGCAGCTCATTCCACATTCTCGAGGCAACTATATAGAGAACCCGATCAGCCATCAGACTCAGACGACTACGAAGAACGATCAATAGTGGCGCACAGTGTAGGGATTACAGGGGCTTGGTAGTAACAATGTAAATGAAGACAAGTTGGGAGGAGCTGTGGCGTCTAAGGTTTGCAAGAAGAATCATCTCCTGTGGATTATAAGAAGTCGCGGTGCCGAAGTTTGAACCAGTTGGAGAGGTCGACGTATGGAAGAACTCTATAATCCAACGAGCATAGAGTTCTTGTAGTCAATCCCCTACTAGGTGACTTCATTTTCCCTACCCAGGTAAATATGATTTAATTATTGATGTTTTATAAATCGAAGAAAAGTTTTGGATGATTGACTTTAGGTTTTACTCTGGTCTGTTGTCAAAGAATAATATTTTTATAACACCTTAGTTTGAAAAAGTAATTAGAGGGATAAAATTAGTTAAATTTTAATGCGAATATATTTGTTATATCGATGATTAAAAATTGAATAAATATATAATGTTAATTAAGCTAGATAAAGGGAAAAATGTACGAAATTTAGGAACCCTGGTTTGGAATTTAACCTATTCAAAATGCCTCCGCTTTTGCTTGAAATAACTTAAAAAATGTCGCTAAATTTAATTTTTTCATTGGTAAATGCCCTATCTAGTTTATCTCTAACTAATTATATCCCAAACACTTTATCTCTTATCAACTCCGCATAAAAATGTAATAAAAAAATCAATTATTTTTGTAAATAACCATTATCGTATCGATTTTGCTTAATATTTTTTAACAAAAACAGAATCGCTCGAAATGGGGTCTATTAAACTTTTTTAACCTGAACACCCGCTTGCCGTTATAAGGACAGATTACTGTGTTGGGTAGAACGTCATCTTAGTGGGCATGGGAGCGACGTAGGCAAAGCCTATCGCTGTGAATTCAAGGTTGTGTACTAGTTGAAGACATAAGACTCCTGGAATGAAGCAGTGGTAGAATTGATTTAACAATAATGGCTGAGAGCGAGACAAGGCGGGCGAAGACGCCATGATCTACCCCCCGTCTGCTGATGATCAGAAATACACATACATATTTATACAACTTTTTCGCCAAAAGAAATTCAAATCATCAAATCATTAACACAGTAAATCTTAAAGGATGATGTGAATAGGAGAATAGTTGCTGCCATGTTCATTTATGTGCTCCTCCATGCTCCTTTTTATTATCTGGAATTAATCTGTTTGTTAGAAGGTCCGAATTCGATGTTATTTTCTATTTTATCGATAACCTACATAATGATGCTGATCTATATCAATTTACAATGAAAGTGTAATTAGTTAAAGAGCTGTAAATGAAAGCATGATTGTTTAAAGAGCTGTTAATAAAAATCTATTAATTTAAGGAGCTGTAAAGAAAACAAATAGGACAAAAGTTGTCCGGAGAAAAGCGCAGAGCGAATGCTATCATAAAAATCAGCAGAGCCAACGGATAGGGTTTCGGGTTCCCTTAAAGACGAATTTCACTATTTGGCTCCGCAGATGATCCTGAGATGTTTCCTTTGATCAGGTGAAGGCAATTGATATAATATGTTGGTAAGAATTTTGCGGATATCCTGAAAATATTGTGAAGCAATCATTCGAAATTTGCTTGGAGTTACCTTAGAATATTAAATTACCTCCTGAGCCCTATTTAAAGGGTTATGATTTGTTTACTCATTTGTGAACTTTTTAAAAAATTTGTTATTCAGTATTACTTTTTTTGAGGCTGAAACGTATCAGGAATGGGCTTGATTTTTCACTTATTTACTCTAAATGCTTGATTAGATGCAGTCAGTTAATTTAGATTTGTTTTTTTTAATTTTTAGCCGGGCTAAATTGGCCATTCCTTGCGGATAATCAGCTAATAGAACGTAAAACTTGAGCGAGGTGTGTTAAAATCAATGAAAGCCATGTCAAATCTATTTTAAGGCTCGCGCCTCTAATTCCAAAACAGCCCCATATATCATTACCTTGTGTAAGAAAACCACGATTGCAAGATGAAATGCGCGTTAAAAATGATAAAAGCAAATACAAAATGCCATTTATTTGTATTAGGTTAATGGATTGAAAAATCTTTTTCCACTCAAAAATCACGTAATCGGAGAAGTCCAAGAAAAATCACCCAAAGGAAGAGGGTCCAACGCGAACGAGTTTGGCCAGATTCGCTTTGAGGTGAGGAGAAAATATTCTCTGGCAAGAGAAGATAAATCGAAAGCGAAAGAGAAAATTAGGGATGTAATAGACGTATTTATAGAGAAAATATTTATTATAATTCGAAATCTCCTAAAGGCACCGGAAGCAGAAAACAGTTAAAAGGCGGTTAGTCCAGAAAGTAGCCAAGTAGGGGAAAGTGAAGCTGTTGTGTATATACATATACATGAGATTCGTCTAAATGATTCTAGGATATTTCCTGCCAGAATAACCATTAGTAGGACAACTCATTCTAAAATTTCATATCAACTAACTTTCATACTAAAGATACCTAGCCTAATCTAATTGGAGACGAAACTAGCTGTTTCCTGTAAAACAGACAAGACTACTTTTAAATTCCTTCTATGTATTTTTTTTTAATTTCTCTGTTTTAATAAGAGATGACTTAGATATGAGCTTTACGGTCCTCCTCACCTATAAGATGCAAACCAGTATATTTTTCTCTCTTTACATGAAACGTTTTGAAATTTTTTCCGGCAAAAAAATACAGTTCTTAATTTTTTATTTGATATCTATCGAGGTGTGATCGAAAAAAATGCATGAAAAATATTCTCAACTGATACACCAAAAGTACTAAGGCGAGAGGGATTCTGGGCCACCATCGACTCCAGTCTTAAGACTGGCGGGAGGCAACGTTTCGGGAAAAATCCCAATGATCTGTGCTGCGGTCACCAATTGGGGTAATTTTCTTTATAATTTGAGGATAACAATTCACTATATTATTAATTTTGTAATGGTTCAGTTTATTAAGCTAGAAATAAAAATAAATATATTTCTAAGATGTATCCTAGAGTAGCTTAATATTTCAAAAATATATTTAGCTTTATCTACGGGTTATCGAGATATAAAGAAAAATAAAGGACTTAAGTTGAAGGCAGTATACTTTATATGTTTATTTTAAAATGATGACCTGGATATACCACCGCTATGCACTTGCTTATTATGACCTTCCTCCGTGTTGGCTCTAAATTATAGGTGGCTACAGTATTTGCCGTTCGCTCACAAATTAATCTGGTCGAGATCCTTAAATTGCCCCTTTGTAACGCCATCAAGAAGAAGGAAAGTAGCGGTGAAGATTTGAATGGCGGGAAAAGACTAAAATGGCTGAAATAGACAAAAGCCGTAAATAAAGAGGGATGAACTTGATGGCAGACGATATTATCACTTTCGACTTCAAAGAGGCAGAACATATGGGCTTTCGAGTCCCCCCCTCCCCCCCTTCATTGCCAGGTCTCTGCCATTCCTCATCAGAGATGATGATTTAGGTTTTAAGATAAAAGAAAAACAAAGGGTGAAACTACAACAAAAATGGTGATTTAAAATGTTTCATACAAGGGTAGAGCAAGTGGGAGTCTGTTTCCTACTTTGAGTACTCGGCTAAAATAGACACATGCCACTGATGCTCTCTTCCATTAAATTCATCCACTTCTGTGTTAAATCTTGTAAAAAACATGATAGCGAAGATGTTCTCGTTGATTCCTCAATAAATAAATTACTAACTATGTACATTTGCGATGTATTAAATAAACATCGCCAAAAATTCAGTTTGTTTTATTGTATATATTCAATTTCTATTTATCACTATAATTAAGCCTGAATCAAGTGATAATTGTGTAAACAAGGTCTGCTGACCAAAAGTCACGTGCTCTCACTTATTCAGATTTCCAATCTTACGACCTTCAAAACTTTCAATAATTTCTTGAAAAAACTTGGGAGGACCTTGACAATTATATCACTCGAAAGGAAATGTAAACCAACATAAGGGTTTCATATTTCATTAGAATCGGCCGAATAGTTATGATGTTATTGCCAAAACATTTCCGGTTAACTTTGAGAAAACTTTGGCAATTATACTACTAGGAAGAGAATGCTAAACAACATAAGGGTCTCAAATATCGTTAGAATCGGCCGAATAGTTATGATGTTATTACTCCCCCCCCCAAAAAAAAATAGCAAAACGTGGACCAACCGACATAGTGAGATGTAGAATCGCCCCTGATTATAAATCGAGAGTATTCTATCATAAATAACTTCGGTATGCAAACTTTTGAGATTAGAAATCAGTGGCAATTAAGCTGTTTGTTTCTGGTTAATCCGAAGTAGTCAATAGGAACCTGATTTACCGACTATTCCTGACTTCCTTCAGTTGACCAATTTCGTTTCTCGATTTAAAATTATCCCGGATATTCCCTGATCTCTCATCATTAGGATAAATTAGTTGCTTTTGATTCGATCAAATCCTGTATTTGGTCATGACGAAAAGACGTGAAGAGGACAAATTAGGGTTGTTCGCCGTTTGGTGTTATTTATTGTTGTGAATTAAAACGAAGTAAATTTTGGAAACAAATTAAAGTATACAAATTTTCAAAACATTTTGAATAATAATGTTATCCCTTATTTATTTTGCAATCTACTTCTCTGAAGCTGTGGTCAGATGTTAATTTGCAGCTACGCGACCTCAATCAGCTTTTGGGCTCAATTGCTTTGTTTTACAGTAGATTTATTAGCATTGTTCGACCTCAAAGAAGGCGGATCAATTTAATGACGACCTCCCAGGCTAATATTTAAAAGATTCTCTCGAGTATAGTGCGACAGCGGCCAGCTACATAATATGGTGGGACAGCGACCAGCCAAATAATTTGCAATGTAATAATGACAAATGAAAGTGTGTTAGACGAGAGGTTGACCAAATTTTGAATGGAAATCGCAAATCTTAATGGGCAGGAAGTCCCCAGGTTTTTGTTAAGCGAAATCTTACATATGATTGCTGGACCCTTTATACTTCTCTTTAGACAATAGTGCTACAACTTCAACAAATAGATGTATGTCTGTTGGATATGCTTTAATTAAGGAGATAATCAAGTTATAAATGTTCAAAATGTGAAATACAAGGCACATATGCCCATTGAAATATCGAAATGAGTAACTATTTTGCAGCTTTAGTATGGTATTGATTGGGGAGCGGTGGGAATGAGCTACTCGTATCTTTAGGTTGTATCGATCCAATTTCTAAGTTTAATGGGTAGGCAACCTACTTAATAATTTCACGTTTTATATTATTAAATGGCTCTTTATATCTACTCCCATGCTGCCAGAAATCGTATTTATGATAACATTTCTTTATCCCCTCTACAGTAAAAAGAACTGAATTTTATGTTAACCTCCACAGAGTTCACCAAATCTAATGACATAAAGAGACGGCTTTTATTGCTTGCTTTCTTACTAATCTGTCTTTCCTTTTATCTTCCCATTTTATCTTTTCATTTCCAATTGATATCTAGATTCCTGTTATCTTCCCATATCCAAGTAATATATAGAATCATTTCATCTTCCCATGTCCACTTATAAATACTCATCTTCATATCCTATTTAATTAAAATTAGTCACTTTACCTAGCTATTTACAATTAAAAAAAGGCTTATTTATTCTTCCCATTTCTAATTAAAAGGAGACATTTTTTGTTCCCATTTACAATAAAAATTATTAATTTTTCTAATTGTATGATGATAAAAAATAGCCAACCAAAACAATCTTTCAAACCACTTTGACCCTTGCTTTAAAACTATTCTTTTCACCTTTCAACTTTTATGTCTGTATTATTTCAGGTTTTCCAAAACTTTCGAAATTTTACATCATGCAATCAATCACCTTTCACTGCATTAGGCGGTCATCATCATGTCTACTAACATTGTGAACTGCTAACATTGCCTCCTCCCAGGGGGTACCACGCCCCGTATAGACTGATACACCGTCTATCTGGAAGGGGGCGCACCCTTCCAAACGGGTGTTGCCCCAGTCTTAAAGTAGATTGAGAATACCTTGAATTTATTCCTTCTAGACATTTCAACCTTACCTGGCTGTTATCATGTTATTCACTTGCATCTTCTCACTAATCTAATTTTGTTCGGAGACTAATTTGCAGGCTAGTCACTCACTTCGACTCCTATCTCCGGTTGAGGATGGTGCTTTGCACTCTTCCCTACTTCTACCACATTCTACTGCTACTATCTTTCTGTTCTTCATTCTCCATTTTTTTACCTCTAATCCGCAGAATTTTGACTGCCGTTCAGGGAGGGGTGTCCTACTCATGTCAAGTTGGTCCAGCCGTCAGCGCACGAGGGATCGGACTCCAATGGCGGGTGTCTCGCGTTTGCAACGCCAAATTTCATTAGGTCCAGGTGCCCCAACCAAATGAAAAATTAGAGTTCGAATCTTGGATTTTAAATATAGCGTTCGAATTAACTATTTACAGAAGGTAATAACTTGTGACTCCGAGGAAAGGCGTTCAATTTCATCCGTCTCTTTCTGCAATGTGGCTTTCCACTAATCCTTTCTTCCCCTCATTGAGCTGCCCCGAAATTGGCCCCTTCTTTGCTATTACAAGGGCCACGCCTCCCAAATAGTAAAGTTTAGGCCGGAATGCTACTCCCCCGAAGTAGCTTAGGGCTCGTCAAGATCTCTTAAAGGGGAGGATGTTGACAGGACTCATTAGAGGCTGACGAGTTTGACCCCTTCTTTCACGAGGGAGGTCGGCTCTAATGGTATTTTATTACAGGCCATAGGCATAAGTCGCCCTACTCGCCAGAGCCTACTACTAGCCTATATTAAAAATTAAATAAAGATATATAAATATATGACAACGATAAAAAACAAAGGCTAAAATACAACGACAAAAAAGGAAACAAAGCAAACAGGTAACAAGGAAGCGGGGTATGATGTCTGGGGTAGGCCTGCCTTTCCCTGGAGCAGGAACATGCGACCTACAACAAACAGTCAAATAAGGTAGAGAAGGCCATCCTCTTCCAAAAAGTCGTATAGACAACAGGTCTGTGTGCCCGAAACTATCCCGAGTACAAGGGACAAGCAGTAGCGACGTCGCTCGTCCCGGTACCGGGACAGGTAAGTGCGCAAAGATCGCCCAGACTGGCCCTTTTAACAAAATGTACCAAACAGTCTGCAGGACAACGCAGTTGTTACAATAAAGTACAGGCGAGCGCTCGATCAAATTGCAGTGAGTCTCGCGAATGTATCTGATTCGGAGACGACGGAAAGCAACCTTAAGTGGTCGTGTAATTGGGGTGTAGGTGCATGGGAACAGTGGCAGCGCAATGGCACGTAACTCTAAGTTCTCTTCTATCGTCTCCCATCTTCTTTACCAAGCCACACGGAAGGTAGCCCGTATTCCTGCCATGTAGTCGGTGTGAGGAAGAGCAAATGCTGGTCTGCTCGCCCAGTTCCAGCGGACTCTTTGGCGCCCTCATCGACGCGCTCATTCCTCGCAATTCCTACATGTCCAAGAACCCAGCAGAAGATAATCTCGACATCCGCCCGGCTTGCCAAAACCGTGGCGTCACGGATATCGCGAACCAGGGGATGTGGAGATTCCAATGCGCCGAGAGCACTCAGGGCGCTTTGTGAGTCGCTATAAATCAAAACCCGTTCTCCGAAGCGGGTATGTCGCGTTATCTACCGTACCGAGCGGTGTATTGCAACCAGCTCGGCCGTAAAGACAGATGCAGTGCCTGGCAGAACTCCACTGACGTCAAACAGAGGGGACACGGCTTGGAAACCGACCTCTTCTCGGGACTTGGAGCAATTCGTATACACTGGCACGGTTCCATCATGGCACGATGTCTGCTCCAAAAAGACCGAACGCAATACTCCAGGCGCTGCAAAAGTTTAGGGAGCAGAGGCGTGGGGACAAATAGTCAAAGGTGGTACCCTCCAGGGTGGTGTCCTGGGCAGAGCCAAGAGCATCCCCAGCGCGAGAGATATACAGAGCTCTCGAAGAAGTTACCTAGCTATAATCCCAAAGAGCTCAGGGCATTAAAGGCGTCTCTCGGCGGAATACGCGACATCGAGATCTACTGCGGATGTAATGAGAGCTGTTGGCGACTAATGGAGACCCCGGGCTTGCGCATAAAGGCGAATAATGCACTAAGCACGGCGGAGAGCGAGGAGCATCTCTCTAGCATCTACGAGTCGTCTATCAATGGAGGACGTGCTGAAAGCACTGGTCGCCATGCAGAGCCCATTGAGATGTATCGAGTACACCTTCTGCAAAACACGCATGGGTGCAGATGCATAAAACTCGCATCTGTAGTCGATCTTCGAACGAACAAGGGATCGCTGAAAAAAATAAGGCAGTAGCCCCATCAGCTCTCAGGCGTTGAACGCCACGGAGCGAAAAAATATCCATGGTGCGGGTACAAGAGACACTAAAGCTACGAATATAAGCTTCTCAGGTGATGCATTGACCAAATACAAGACCAAAGAAGTGGTGCGAGTCCACCAATTCCGGATCAGGGCGCAACCGTGGATGACGGCAGAAGTCTACGACTTTATACTTGGCCAAGGAAAACTGAAGCCTGTGTGCTCCAGAGTTGGCATCTGTGCCACGCTAAAAAGAGATCAAAAGGTCATCCACGTAGAGCATAGCACCAAGGTGATACCGTTGATGCTCAAGGCAAAAAGTGTGACACTTCCTTGCGGGACACCCTCTTCCTCCTCTATTTGGCAGGAGAAGGCTCCCCCACCCGTAGAGGGAATCGACGATCTCGCAAAGATTAAGATATAAAGATTGGGAGGCGTCCCCTTGCCCCCATTTCGTGGAGAGTCTCCATGATACCATATCACCATGCAGTATCATAGGGCTTCTTCTAATCAAAAAACACTGTGGCGTAGTGCTGTCTACCAAGGAAGGCCAAGCTGACGGAATTTTCTAATCGGAGCAGAGAATCCCACGTGGAGTGGAACTTTTGAAAGCTGTACTGTGCAGAAGAGTGATGCCTCTGCTGTCCAGAAAAAAGACTAATCTAGAATTTACAAATTTATCGACCAACTTGCACACGCAGAAGGGTAGAGAGATCGGGTGTAAATCAGGCGGGGTAGAGTAATCTCTCCTCAGTTTGTGAAAAGCGAGCACAGTCCGGATTTACCAGGAGTATTGAAGCATACCCTCTACTCATAACCTGTTGAACAAATCTAACAGAAACGACATGCCTCTCTCACCTAAGTTTGGAAGCATGGCGAACGGGACATCGTCCGGACCAAGGTTGGTGTCTGCGCACGAATCGAGAGCGGAACGCAACTCACTGAAACTAAACTTATCGTTGAAGAGTTTTGGGCCTCTGGATTTAAAGTCCAGTCTGTGCCTTTCTGCACCATCATAAGGCGCATTGAATGCTCGCGGATAGGCATCCCGGCTAGAGAATGCGGATAAAGCGGTCGCGAAGGATTCCGAGACGGAGGCGGGGTCAGAGATTGCCGTCCCATTTTCCGGGAGAACGGGATGTGGTCCTGCGAGAACTTGTCCTAAATCCTTTTCACTCGCTTCCACAACTCTGCTAGAGGGGTATTCCAGTTAAGTGAAGACACGTATGCCCGCCATAAAGGGCAGAGGGCTTGCTTAAAACATATCAGAACTTAACCCTAGCTAGACGAAATTCACCGACAGTGAAATCGTTCGGGCGGCGCTTGTAGCGCATTTAGGCATAACGCTTCTGTTTGATGGCCAACTCACACTCGGCTGACCACAACGGGAGCGGTTGGCGTGCAAAACAGCCAGATGTTTTAGGCAGACTAGTAAGGCCCACGTCGATAAGATTCCTGGAGAATAACTCAATGGCCTTATCTATCTAACTTACCGACTGAGACAGATAAATCAGTCATTTCCTGAAAAGCAGACCACAGCGCCCACGAAAAGCACCATCAGGGCGGCCTCTTAGGCGGCAGCGACTCAGAAAACGATATTAGAATGGCAAAATGATCGCTACCATGGTGGTCATCGACTACCCACCACTCTAAATCAGGCTATGTATACGGAGAGCAAAAAGATATATCGAGAGAGGTAACTGAAGTGGTTCTCGGGCAGTGATGAGTAAACTCATCCACATTTAGGATACCTATCTCCAGCTCGTCAATCAAGTCGGCAAAAACCTGTCTCCTGGTATTCATCGAGTAGTCTTCCCAAAGCGGGAGTCTACCGTTCAGATCCCCGAGGAAGAGAAAGGGTCTCGGCAACCGTGCCACGACGAGGCGGAAGTTTCCCGTGTCGAAGTCGGCTAACGGTGGAATGTACGCAGAAATAACAGTATACCTACTATGTAGGTGTACCTGCACAGCCACTGCCTAAGAGAAAGTGTCTAAAGCGAAAAGAAGAACTGAGTTTTAGGCCGAGTGCAAATGGCGCATCCTCTTGCTCAGCCCCCACCCCTCGGTGGTGGAGTCGCAACACTCTTATACCCTGGGATGGTGGGTAGAGGGCACGAGCCCAGCATGGTCACCTGTAAAAAGGTAGCTAAGGCTAAACAGGACAAGACGAACCTGCAGAGCTACTACCAGTTTGCTCGGAGTCCGCGGCAATTCCATTGAAGCAATATGTCAACCAGGCCTAACTCAGAGCAGATGCGGAGGCCCTTTTCGAAGAGAAGACCCTCACGGGAATGGCCTTATGCTTCCTGGAGGCAGAAGTATGGGCGCTTTTGGCCGGACAATGCGTTGAATGTGCTGTCGCCTTCGCAAACTTATCTGGGGAGGTTGGGCTCGCCCTGCGATTCTTTCCTCCTTCTACCTCGAAATCATAGGCTTTAGAGGCGGGGGTCCCCGCTTTGGAGGTTCCATCGCCTTCGATTCACCTAGCCTTGCATTCAGTGTAGGCGTAGGAGCCGGGGCTCCTTTAGTACTGTCCTCCTATCGGGAGGCAGCTTTAGAAACCCCGGAAGATGTCCTTACAGCCAACTTCATGGGTGTTGCCCACTCTAAGTCCAACGACTTGGTGGAGGCCGTTTCGCCTTATGGGGAACGGTCACGTTAGGGAAACGAAGGGGTTCGCTGGTTTTAGCGTGAGTTGGGTGTGACCCCTCTTATGCTGCCAGCTCTACCGGGGAAAAATCCGGAATAGGTAGAACCCGCAGATGGGTTCCGAATGGGCGTGGAAACGACCGTGCTTGTACGCCTGGATCAGGCAGGAGCAGAGGGTGTCTTGCTTAACATTTAGGCATAATACATCGAAGGCAACACCGGGCGCGCCAGGATAATTTCCTTAGCCTTGCGAAATGAGAGACGATCCTGAAACTGAACGGCCAGGATTTCCTTCTCAAGGAGAGACGCACCACATTGCTTCGAAGAAGCGAGGTGCAGCTCTCCGTAATGACACACTTGACCATACACGATAGGACTTATCGAGTGCGAACTTGAAGCAATTCACACAGAATTCAGGTAACCACGACTTTGTGCGTCAACACGAGAGATTCCTATGGCCAAAGCGGTGGTAGTAGTAGCACCTCGGCCATAGTGGTACGAATGCCTTCATGCAGTAGCGTTACCGACCGACACGTACTGACTTAGAGAGCTTGTCACAGTCGAACGTGAGGAAGATCATAGGGTTGGCTCTTGAAGTCCCTCCCTGTTTTCTCATCACACACTCGACCTTGACCACTCCATGGTCGGCCAGCTCTAAGGTGATGTCATCTATGGAGTAGTCCACGAGTTCCCTCGCATAAACTACTCCTTTCATGAAGTTCATGGTAGGGTGCGGCGTACAATGAAGTGTCCGAAGGGCACTAATCATGGCCTCTTTGCAGGGATACGACGCATTCGCCAAAAGCCTACCGTTTGAGAAATGGGTGACCTTTGGCTCTCTACCAATCACACTAGGTAAAGCTCTCCTCTGATGAATCATGTTGCCCTTAGCCAACATGATGCCATCAGGGGAGAGTATAACGAGGAAGCGTTTGAAGCAAGGTACTCTCTAAATGAGGCTCCGCTTTGCGCACTTTTGGTCTTAGTCTGGGAATCCCTACCCGAGGGAGCACTGGAGTCGGACGTTTCGATCTTGGCTTGGTCGCATAGCGAATCGGTGACTCACTTTTTCTGGCGGCAGTTCCAGAGAAGGGGGGAGAGTGGGAGTCCACTACATCCGTATGCATAGGAAAGAAGTAAACCTCTTCTCCGGTCAAGGAGGTTTAGATGGTCCCATGTGAGGACCTCTATTTTTTCGGTGGAGCTGACCTAGGGCGGCTCCGACGATGTTACCGAGGAAGTGTATAGTTTTTTTTATATTTTTCCCATCATTGAGAATGGTGACCCTATAGTTTTTACGGGACACAAACACACACCACTCCACGCAGTAGCCCGCTCTGCGAGGGGTGAACACGGCCCGGAAAAACCAGCTGCCGCCATTTAGGCCACTCCTTCCTCCTTGTGACCTGGCAGCCCATTGGCATGGCGGCTCCACCTTAGGCACGGCATAAAATGTATAGGCAGTGAAAGTCGAAATTAAGTGTATGTGAGGAAGGTGTTGGTTGGGATGAAGCAGGTTTTTAAAAACCCACCACCCCAGACCGGAGTTCAAGGGTGAAGGGAAGTTGTCCCCTACCACATCAGCTCCGATCCTGGATAGTTTGGTGAGAGACAGCTGGTCAGCGTCTACCCTGTGAAATTCGAGGGCGACCAGAGAAAGTTGTGGGAGAGGATGTATGGAAAGTGAGGAAGTAGGGTAAACCCACAGGCGTTCAGAAAGAAAGGGAAGAGGCTAAGCTTGGGCCGAGTGGGTCGCGGAGTCCCGTCAGCACGGCAGCCAAGAAGGCAAATCGCCCGCTCCTTACCTATAGCCCTAAAGGTTACCAGGTAGGGATCACCGACGCCTTAGGGAGGATGGCCATTTAGAGGCTTCCTACATTGCACCGTCATCCGAATTTGCTGCAGCTTAGTTACACCGTACGGTAACTCGGTTGTCGAAGCACGTTCAACCTCTCGAGTCCTTGACGGCTCCTCTAAGTTCTACTCCACCGATGCTCTAAGATGCTAAAAAGTAGTGGCTACGAGGCTTTTCCTAGCAAGCAGTAATTGGCCACGGTATTTGTTTGTTTGTAGAAGGCCTATGATACTACCTGGCGATGGAATCTGATTGAGACTCTCCGTTTTGTTTCTACTTTTCAAAATTTTGGAAAATATTTTAATATTAGAAAATCGTTGTATTATTTTGTTCGGTAGTGTAAACACCCAAAATAGGAGTTGTAGAGATGTACTGTAAAACATTGAAATCCACTCAAAGACAATAATTCTGTGCATTGGTTCGATATTGTAACCTAGTATTAAATTGATTCCTTTAGAAGATCATTACAAATTGCATTGAAAGATTAAACCCCTAGAAATCTGCCAAAAGGAAGTAAAATTTCTCTCAGCATTGTGCCTAATCATTGATGAAAGGTATTAAAGTGCTAGGATTTTGACAAATAAATTCTATCTATATATCAATAAATGTAAATATATGCTTAATCTCCTTCATCCTGATGTATCTACTTTGGAATTCAATAATCAAGAAAAAATGTAAACCAAAGAAATTATCTTTGAGGTGTCCTTAAAATTAATAAGCAGCAGCGCTTTCTTAAAAAGACATCAGGTTTGATAAATCTTAGCAATAAACAATAATGCCATCCTTTAAAACGACTAGTTGACGTTTATCCCTTATTCGTATCTTCTATATTTACAAGAAGGAAATTCAACGTACTTCTAATTTGTCTTGGTAGTTGAGAAAAAAGGATTTCTTATTGCCACTAGAATGTTTGCTAATAATGGTTGCCAGCTATGTATCCGTGACAATTTGATAAAACTAAAAAAAAAATCATTTATCAATTGTAAATCGAATATTGTAATAAATTTTGAATGGAAAATTGAATATTCAATGGTCAGTTAAGTGGACCAAGAAATTCAATAGATGAAAGTTTTCTCCGCCGGATATCGAACACAAGGATTCTCTAGCGCCATCTTCGGGTCAAGGTTTAACAAGTATTAATAAGCATTTTGAATAACTAGAAAGTTATAGATTTGTTCTCAATTCCATATTTATGTATAAAGGAATAACAGCTTCATGAATTTGCAGTTCTCCGTCAGGAACCACTGTATTTAGGGTGTCCATTTCGCTAAAGGAGTAATTTGGAGGGGTTTAACGCTCTCATTCCTTATCACCTCTTACGAAAGGTGGCATCAAATTAACACCCAGCTTAAGGGGAAGAATTTTTCACGCAATTATTGTTCATAAAGAAACTACTAAAGATGGTCAGAAGGAAGGTGTGTGAAAGCGATATAGAACAAGTAGTCTAAAGGAAGAGGAAATGAAGTTCTCACGACATGAAAATTGCCCAACTCTCCCAAACCGTACCAACTTCAACAGTGAGGGTTTCCATTTCAGAGTTTGGGTAGGAGGACTAGGGTATAATTTCCAAAGCTAAAGTTCCCCCAAACCCACATTCTTCGATCAATAAATAGAGAATCCTTAAAGATCTGAGGCTTCAAAATTTCCAACCAAACAACACAGTGGTTAACATCAAACCAAGTAAGCTCGGCTCCTAAACTAACCAAGATTTATTACAGGGGATTTTTTTTTACTTCCTATCCTCTTTTTCTATAAATAGAAATAAATATTACTTTTTATTAAATATCGCATAACCTAATCTCGGTAACACTGCATATTTAGGCTGAAACAACTGAAGACTCCTAAGCTAATTTCGACAACTTTGCATATTCAGGATAAAACAACTGTAGGAGCCTTACCTAATCTCGGCATCGCCGCATTTTAGGCTGATACAACTGAAGGCGCATAATCTAATCTGGGCAACTCTGCATATTTAGGCAGAATCAACTGAAGGCGCCTAATCTAATCTCGGCAAGGCTGCCTATTTAGGCTGAAACAACTGAAGACGCCTAACCTTATTTCCGCAACGCTGCATATTAGGCTGAAACAACTGAAAGCGCCTAACTTAATCTCGGCATCGTCGCATTTTAGGCTAAAGCAACTGTAGGCGCTTTCCCTAATCACGGCATCGCCGCTTTTTGGCTGAACAACTGAAGGTGCCTAATTTAATCTCGGCAATGTTGCATATTTAGGCAGAAACTTCTGAAGGCGCCTAACCTAATCTCGGAATATTTAGGCTGAAACAACTAAAGGCGCCTAATCTAATGTCGGCAACGGTGCATATTTAGGCTGAAATAACTGAAAGCGCCTAACCTTAAGTCCGCAACGCTGCATATTTAGACTGAAAGAACTGGAGGCGCCTAACCTAACCTCGGAAACGCTGCATATTTAAGGTGAAACAACTAAAGGCGCAGCAAAATCAGAACATTTATATAACTATCAATTAGGGATTTTTCCATTTCGTAATTTAGGAGATTTATGTTTTTAAGTTTTCGGAATTTAATTTTTTATGGATTTGTTTTGAGGCGGATTTTGCGCATTACCGTTACCTAATTTGCCTTGGCACCCAGTTACGGGGCTCACGAGAAGCGGATTTCCCTAAAAAAGAATGGGAGAAATGGAAGTGATATTACTTCTAAACATGGAAGAAGCCGGAATGTGATGTGATTAAGCTGTGAAGCCACTCGACCCTGACAAATATGAACACATTATATATACTGCCATTACCTTAAGTTTTGAGACTATTATATAATTTCACCTTTTGATTCCTTTTTAAATTTTACGTAATAGGAATAATTACTATAATATTCAAATTGTTGCAGATTTATTAGATGGTAAGCATTAAAAAACAACAACAAAAAACAGTACCTTCCTTCGCTGAATGCAAAATTGCCCTCTTATTGTATCCTTCATATAATTTTCTTATAGGAAAAAAATTAGAGTAGTCTCAAAACTTTTGGCCATGACTCTACTTAGATACCAAATTTATTAAATACAATCACCCTTCAACCAAATATGTAAAACTATTATTTTATTTTGAAATTTCTAAATTACTAGAATCTCATAATTCAGATCAAAATTAATAGAAATTCAATCAACAAAAAATTGATTTTTGTCACTTTTCCATTCCAGAAGGCTTATAAAATCTACTTAAATCGAACTGTACTCGAGGCCATCTGCTGGTCTCTTGGTTCAATCTATTTCAATATAGTCCTAAATACACCAATTTGTTGGGTCATGACTACAAATCGCAGATACCACGAACATAATGTAACGAAATACCGTTTACTGAACAGTTTCCTTCAGGATCTCTACAAGAAGAGGGAAAGAAAGAAAAAAAAATATCATTGTGATCATAGAGCCGGATTTTTCAGATTACCGAGGAGTCCGAAGCTCGTACAGGAGTTTCCTTAGGTCCTTTGCTCTCCATTGCCGTAACTTTTCCGCTCCCTGGATGCCAGACTCTGGAGTACAAGTGATCACTTCTTCCGACGCTCGTACAGAAGATTCTAGTAGGGCCTTTGCTCTCGATTGCACCGACTTAGTCCCTCTTTGGCTGGCAGATTCTGGAGTACAAGTGATCACTTCTTCCAACGTCCGTAGATGAGATTCATTTAGAACCTTTGCTCTCTATTGCACCTAGTTGTCTCCTCGTTGGATGATAGATTCTGGAGTACAAGTGATCACTTCTTCCAGTGTCGGTAGAGGAGCGATTTGAGGGAACGCATGTTCTGAACCTTGCTGCATCAGAGGACCCAAGGCAAGATCAAGCATGTGTTAAGGCTTTATATTCTTATTTTGCTCAGTAGTTACCTCACTAAACTGACCTGTCGTTACTTAGCTTACTCACCTTTTTTCTTTCATACATTTTACTACTTTCTCTATCTAGCCCTTCTCAAATCCTATTGGGGAAGGTGTGTTCTCCTTTGCATTCGAATATTTATTTAAATGAATATAAAAGTTCTCTTCACTGATTTATTTTGTCTTCCCTCCTAATTCCCACTGAACTCACCCGTACTTGTTGGATTATTCAAGTTTATATTTTCGCCTCAATAATAAAAAGAATCACTTAACTCAATACTGAAGAAGAAATATGCGCATAATACAATCCAAAGGCAGCACTGTCCTTGGCAGTTTTATTTATATCAAGCTGCAGAAGGTTTTCACCTTCGGATAGTCTAAAAATATGTACATTACTGGTCCAGAATTATTATCCCTAATGTGAGTTTCTGTATTATTAATATGTATTTATAATGCGCCCTTCAGGGCTGTTAGCCCTTTCAGAGCGCAGGTTGTGTAGCGAGTGTAGAGAAAGTTTACAGTAGAGAGAAGGTAATTCTGAAGAGATAAGTCTTCAGGAGAGGTTTAAAAGTTGCAAGGAAGGGAGAGGATCAGACTTTGGCAGGAAGAGCATTCCAGAGTCTAGGAGCACAAACTGAGAAGGAACGGTCACCTATCGAGCAGAGGACAGAACGAGGAGTGCTCAGGAGGGGAGCGAGGTTAGACCGGAGTGCCTGAGGAGTTTGAAGACGGGAGAAGGCAGACGAGAGATAAGGTGGAGTCTCAAGGTTTAGGGCCTTGTAGGTGATAAGAAGAATTTTATAGTGGGTATGGAAGGGAATAGGTAACCAGTGTAGCTCCTGTAACAGAGACATCGAAGGATAGAACCAGGTGCGGCGAAGGAGGAGCCGGGCAGCATAATTTTGAACTAGTTGTAGAGGGCGAAGTGAAGGAGAAGGGAGATTAACTAGAAGAGAATTTTAGTAGTCTAAGCGTGAGGTGACAAAGGCACGGATAGCAGCCTCAAGGCTTCGTCGATCAAAATGGGATCGAACACGTGAGAAGTTGCGGAGGAAACCGAGAGAAGACTTACAGATGCCATGGATGTGCGGTTTAAACGAGAGTTGCTCGTCGAAAATAACACCAAGATTACTGACAGTATCAGAGAAGGCAACATTGGTTTCCTCAAGGTTAAGGGAGGGGAAGAGAGCTTTAGCTTTCTCTACCATCAAAACGGTAACAACAAGGAGAACTTCAGTTTTATCGTTGTTAACTTTGAGAAAGTTGGCAAACAGCCATTCGCTTATGGAGGTTTAGGCTAAAAGGTGTAGGCTGAAAGATATATCTGAGTGTCATCAGCATAGAGGTTTGAAAGACAGGACCAAATCGCGAAGAAAGGAGACAAGAAGAAGTAAGTAGATGTAAAAGAGGAGGGGACCAAGGATTGAGCCCTGAGGCACCGTAAAATGAATGGGTGTGGGCTCGGAGGAGAGGTTATCGAGCGCGACCGACTGAGTTCGTGAGGAGAGGTATGAGCGGAACCAATCAAGTGCAGTGCCTGAGAGACTAAGGAAAATGTAAATTAAAGGGGAGGTCTAGGAGGACAAGAATGGACGTATAACCTCTAACGAGTGCTCTACGTAAACCGTCTGAAACATTAAGAAGAGCGGTTTTAGCAGAGTGCTTCGCTTTGAACTCCAACTGGTACATTTCATCGATATTGCAATTATGAATATGGTGATTAAGGCGAGAAAGAACCACTCTCTCGAGGACCTTAGAGAGGAATAGAAGTTGTTAAATAGGGTGATAGCTAGGTGGTTCAGAGGGGCTAAGGAGTGTTTTTTTTAAGGATAGGAGGAATTAAGGCCTGTTTAAAGGAAGAGGTAACCACTCCTGTGGCAAGTGAAGTGTTAATGAGATGAAGAATCAGGGAGATAACAGCAGGGAGAATTTGGTTGAGGAGTTTGGGTGGAAAGACGTCATTAGGGGATCCTGATTTGTTAGATCGTAAGATTAGGGCAGTTACTTCCTCAGAGGACGCCCGAGTGAGGACGTTAAGCGGCAATGGAGTATGGTCAGGGAGAACAGCATTGGCTTGTTCAGAGAAAAATTTAGAAAGATTAGAGGGGTTGATGGAGGGGAAATGGGGCTAGGCGAGGAAAGACGAGATAGGAGACGAAAGATAATCCCAGGGTAATTTGTGCTATCAGACAAAAGTTTGCGTGAATGAGCCTCGCGCGCTGATTTTAATTTGGAAGCAAAAGTCGAAGTAGCAAGACGATGAGCAAGTGAGAGGGAAGTCGTGTCCTGCCCACGGGAGCGTGCTTTACGAAGGGCTCGTTCATGAACACGTAAAGACCTCCTTGAACGAAGGAGTTTTATGGTGAATCAAGGGGCGCGGTGATGGCAGTTTGAAGAAGGAGTGATAAGGGGGGCGTGCGCGCCAAGAGAGGCGAGTAATGATTGGTGCAGAGAGTTTGAGGTTTGATCAGGTGAAGCAGTAGTATCAATAGGAGGTAGAGCAGAAACAAAATCGTTAAAGAGAGAAGTAGTATCAAGTGATATAGTCGCTGGAAAGGAGCAGGATCTCGAGACGAGCGAAGAGGTAATTGGTAGGGAATATAGAATATATAATTGACCAAGAAGTGGTCGGAAATCGTATTAGAAAAGGCCAGTTACTGTTAGATTAGAGATATGGAGGTTCGAGATGACTAATGTAGATAGAGGAGAGTAGGAAAAGGGGGAAAGAAAAAATAATAGCGTAGGCGAGTTGCGAACAGCTTCCTGCGTCGCTGGACCACTGTTAGCCAGCGGCAAATCCACTCGGACATCCTGAGTTTCAAAAAAAGACTCATTCAAGCAAAGCTTTTAGCCGCTCGCCTGCACTTTTCATACGCTACACTAAGTCCAGGGTATTAGCATGTATGTGTGTTAGGGATGACACATGTTGCGTAAGAGAGAAGATGTCGATGATGTCAATGAATGCACGAAAAGTCTCGGTGTGGCTAGGAAGATTGAAGTCATCAAGAATAATGAGAGAACTAGTAGAGGATAGGTCGGAGAGTAGGTTACTGAATTCATCGAGAAATACGGCCGAAGACGAGCTGGGAGAGGACTACGGTAGTCAAAGCTGGCACAGCACGTGAGGTAGCAATGAGAGCCTTAAATGAGGCCAGAGGGCAGGAGGGGAGAAGATTCAGGGAAAAGGATGAGTTGGAAATCAGTGCAACTCCCCCTCCACGGTGGCTTCGAGGATCATGCAGCAAAGAATGACCCGGAGGGGTTTCAAGGGCAGTGCATGAGATAGAATCAGACTTGAACCAGGTTTCTGTAAGACCAAGGCAGGAAACCCCATTGTGAACAACAAGGTCATGGACATACTCTGACTTATTGGTCAGGCTCCTAATGTTCAGAAGAGACGCCGATAGCACCGCCTGCTGATGAGCACAGGAGGAAGGGAGATATTTAAAGGTGTTGGGTAAAGGAAGGATAGTAGGGCGAAAGAGGTTCCTAAGGTACGCCGAAAGTCTCGGCCCCCTCCTAGTCGGGCGAGTTCACGAGATACCAGTCCCCTTTATCTTCGCGTATTTAGCTGGCGAAAGACGATAGTTTAAAGAGTTGCGTGAAAGGAGTGAGTCCCTATCATACATAGTGGGGGGGGGGGGAAAGGAGTGAGCAAAGGCGAGAATTATGAAGAACGCAACAGATGGGAAAACTTAACCCTACCTTGATTTATATCAAGTGAGGGAGGGTTCACCGAGGCGAGGCGTATGTGTGATGGCAGATTCGCCGAGGCGAGGCGTGGGAGTGGAGGAGGGTTAGCCAGGACGATGCAAGTCGAATAAGGAAGGAAGACAAAGAGCAGCACGTAGCAACAAATGAAGCAAGTTAAATTTAAGCAATACAATTAAATGGCTATATACAAATAAAAATAGATAGCGATATACAAATGCAGTGAAAAGAATAAAAGAAGCGAGTATTTATTAACGCAAGTAAAAATAAAAGCCGATAAACATGCGGGTTGGACAAAATATACAGGGCCTGAGATAGAAATTTTTACATTTCCTAAAATTTAAAATCCTCTCCCTTTGAAAATATTTAATCTAGTAAATTTGTATTATTCAACTTTTCATCATTTTGAAATTATTTCGATTTAAGAATGAAGAAATTTCTTATAAACTGAATCATTTCAATCTTCGGTGCAAGAAGACAAAATAGCGTCATTGAACGAAATTGACAACGACAAACAAGAGGAGGAAAAAGATTGACAATTTCCATCTTTGGAATAAACTGTGCTTGTCTGGGAGGGGCAGCTGAAAGATGAGGTAGTGTAATGGTAATCTTTTATTCTTATGGCCTAATTTTAAACGTGTGTGGGAGACAACGGCTAAATAAATTTCAAGTTCTGTCATCGAGATTACTGAACTCACCTCGTCGACAAGAATGGCGCCATTGTGTTCGGCTGTTTTCTCCCTCTTCCTTTGCTTGCAGTGTCGGTCATGCTAGAAAAATGGAAGTGTCCAGAATCATCTGAATGCTTATGTTTCATGTATAGAGAACCTGCATTGTTTGCATAGTAGCTAACTTCAGTTCCATCTTGTGAAAGTTAGATCATTATCTTGGCACCTGTCTTTCAGGTAACAACATATCTAAGAAATACTCGTATGTTACGCTTCTTTTTGTCCGTGAGATGATTGTAAAGTTGCGCCACAAAGATGGTCTTTCAATTTGACCCATTCCAGAGAATGCCAAGCACTCCAAATGGTGTAGTCCATAATATTCTGTCAACCTATGAAAATACAGGTTTATTGTAAGGCTAAGTAGGCCAAGAAAAGCCTAGAAAAGAGAAAACCGAGCCATTAGCCAAACTGTGAAGAAAGACCGTTTCAAGAAAGTTGCTGCATTTTCTTGAGAAATTAGTGAGATTTTGGGCATCCTCTATGCAGGCTATGATGCCATGTGAGTTTGGGGAAAACAACTTTTACGATCGCATACCCACGATCAAGCCTTTAATCAGTCCGAAGAACATGAAGGCTTGTTTTGCATTCGCCCCTGAGCATTTTACATGAGCTGAGGGCCAATGGAGCCAAATCCACTTCAGTGAAGAATCTAAATTCAATTTGTTTGGATATAAAAAGAGTGAGGTTTGGCGGAGGAATTGTCTTGGATACATCAATTTTTATATCGAATTGCTTATTTGCTGTTAAATTTTAGGTTTTAATCAAAATTTTCATAAGCTTTACCCAGATATAGTTTATACCTATAGGATAGCTTGAATTTTATCTGGCAAAATATATGGAGGATGATGTGATAGGAATAAAGGCATTCTCAACTTTTTGGATGCTACAGCAGTTTTGTGAGCTAATTTCCTCGTTTTTACCTATTTTCATTAGGTTCTGGAATATATTCTTCATATGCTACCTCGTTATGGATTTAGGTTTAGATTCACTATTACGTTTTTTACTAAATTCAGATCAGTAATCGCGCATCATTTGGGCTAATCTGAGGAGGGTTACTTCTAAAAGTAGTAAAAGCACCCTTTTTGTACATGACCCTCGCTAGTGATTGCAATATGGCGCAACCCTTTGTTATTCAACAAAAGAAACAATTGATGAACACTATTATAACGTTTGGTTTGGGATCGGCCCTTAATCAATTTCCTGATTGTTCGACTTTTAATGGCATTTGCTGACCTGTGCCCTCTCTTAATGTTCTTTAGTTTATTTTTATACGTTTTTTTACTTTCAAGATATTCCTTAATTTTTTGTGCAATATTTAATGAAACCTCTTCGCATAGACCTAAAAGTAAACAAAGAACTTAATCATTTGCCGGTGATTAAACCTCATAAATTTATCTCAACAAATTGTCTGTTATTAACTTATACAACATAAAATCTTTGCTTATATTTGGGCTTTTATCTATACATTTTATACATGTGTGTGGCAGAAAGAGAAATTTTGTCAAGTAATGAATTCTATTACTTTGTGATCACTTTTTAATAAGCATATATTAGTTACTTCGCCAAGATTTTGAAGTGACCATCAACTCGAACATTTGTTATCAGTACCAATCTTCACCCGTCAACAAAGTACTCAAATTTCAAGTCTATTCGCACCTGAGAATCTAGAAAATTTAAACCTTCAAAAAAATTCCCTGAAACTCTCATGACCGGTCCCAAGCCCGACTGAGAAAGACTTAGTTGAGGTGAATAGATGCCTGAGCCATAAAACTATACACCGGTGTACATAATCATTAGTGGTTGAACAACGATAAAACTGATTATAAAAACCTTTGAAGATGTCCTAATTTCAGAAGCCCTAGATCAGATTGAAAAGAATGCGTGGTTTTCAGTCGTTGATGTCGAACGTAATTTCATGGTCAATCACTATGCAGAAATCTATGAAGACATCGTGCACCAGATTTTGCAGTTACCAAACTCTTAGAGCCAGGGACAAAGATTCCACCAGGACAGTGCAAAGATGGAAATACGTTACCAAGGCTGCCTTAACTCCAACATGTTGCGTGTTTACGGCTAGAGGCTGACGCGGAGAGCTTAAGATAATCACAGCCATAAAAGCAAAGTGCAGAAGCAATTTTTACTGAAATGCCATCGAATTAGATTGAGATAGATGGCAAATATAGTAAAGTGGTATATTTTTGAGTAATTAATATCCAAAATAAATGGGTTTATATTCTTGAATGCTTATTTTTAACCTTGATCAGAGTACAACATCAATATCAACAACATTGACAATGATAACTAAATCTATAAACTTTAGGTGATGGTAAAAACTGCTGTCAGATTCAAATTCAGCGCTTTTGAATTAGTCAATAAAGTGTCAAATCATTTTAGAATCCAAATCAATGCTGACCAGTGTAATCTATCAGATATTCATATAATTTCTTTAATTACATTAGCCAACAAATTTACCTTTATCTCTGCTACTTTAGTAAACGTTATTGTAACTAACTAATTTTGGTGCGCTAATCCTAAATATGTGCTGAGATTTGGTATAGCACGTAAGGTTCCTGAGTTATGCAACTAAGCTATATGGCTCACTTCGTCACCTTGGATCAATTAATGATATATTTATCACGAGTTTGAGAAGAATGAGACATTTCTGGGCAAAGGTTTAGAATCGGGGCACCCTATTTGTCATTATGTACGTCCTTTTGCAGACCCAGACAAGATATGTATTACATATAAAAGAGGTAGTACTCACCTAACTATAAATTTTAAAAAAATGTTTGAGACTCTAACTCTTGCGCTTGTACGTGGATATAGGATCCTCTCGTTGTAGGAACCAGCAGTACTCACCCATCATGTTTTCGTTGAAGCGGCCTTCATACCTGCTTTCCATCATTGTGATATCTCGGTGGAACCTTTCCCCATGTTCGTCACTAATATCACCCATATTAGATAGAAAGAAATGTAGATTCGAATGCAAGAAATGCATCTTAAGAGACATCAGACACCGCATGCTAGTTCTTCATAGTTTTCAGTCCTATGAATTTCCAAGTAAGCTCTCCACTGCATGGGCAAATGAATCACATGCTGCCAACTCAAGTGGAGTTAGTTTATTTATGAACTCCCTGTCACGTATCAATTCTCTGCTCTCCGGCCCTACAAAAATGCCAGCTTTAAGTTTAGCATCGATTTTCTTTGCCCCAAATTTCTCTTTAAGATACTGGCATCCATAAGAATTATGGGCCATTGCTTTAAAAAAATTCGTGATAAGGCCAAGTTTGATATGAAGTGGTAGAAGGTAGATCTTCTGTAAATGTACCAAACGCATGTGATTCACATTGTATCAGCCAACTGTGTGTTCTTCTCTTTCGGGCCACTTTTTTATAATATAATGATTCCTGCCGTCATGGCTATTCCATAGGCATAGGAAGCACATATTCTTTGTATATCCTAGCTGCAGTCTAAGAAGTAAAGAAATTACCTTTAGCTCACCACAGATATTCCACTTATGATGTGAGTAATGAACACCTTCCAAAGTAAATTTCATTGAGTCATATGTCTCAATCTCCCCAACAATATGTGCAACAGGAATTGAAGGTTTTTTGTTACCATTGTGTAGCAACACATCTTTGAGGCTAGCAGTGCTTGCATCGATGAATAGTCTCCCTTCACCAGGGTAATGTTCGTTTCCTAGCTGATTCATGAGGCCATTAACATCAATACAGATACAAGCACTATCTGATTCTTTATAGAAGGCAGCTAAGGCCTCATGGCGTTTAATAAAAGTAGATATGTTTGCACCATCCTCTAGAAGATTCCATTGCTGTAATTTGGGGCCCAACAGTTCTGCGTTCTCCTTTGAGAATGACAAATCTCTCACCAAATCATTCAATCTTTCTTAATTTATCAACTGGATCTTCTTTTCCTTAGAATCATCCTTATACATTTCATCGCCATTGTTATCCTCCTCTTCAGGCGATGAATCTTCTTCTTTAAATGCACTAGCTGATGGAGGAACTGGGATTGGCATCTCCATATTATGGAGGGCTGGTTTTATATCCGACTTACAATCTGGATATAAAATTTTTGACTTGTTCTTATTTATGAATCCCCGCAATATTTGTCATACAAAAGTAACAATCAAAAACATAATTTGTTGTCCCACGCCACACCATTGGTCCAGCAAAAGGTATACCCTTCCGTTCGCCATTGATCCACTGTGTGAGCCCCGTATAACATACAGTACAAGATTTGTGAGGTGACCAAGGCTTGTCTTGGTCATCAGCTTTACAACCAAAATAATAATTGTATGCAGTTTTCACTCTTTTAGCTAAATTTTTCCGCTGGTTGCTTGGAGTATATCTTCCACAGATATAACAAAAGTTGTCTGGGCTATTTATACATCCTCACCGATTCGTGTTTTCAAATTAGTTTGTATATATCCTTTTATATACTTTTATACAATCTTATTTCATTTAAAATTAATTGAGATAAATCTGAAAGAAAAATGCAATTAATTACTGTATGTAAATACCGCTTCAATATCACTACTATAATGGCTAAATTTGATAACGTGATAAAGCAGGAGCGTAAGACAGGAACCAAACACACACAAGACATCCTTTAACTACGGTAGCAGAAGCAACACTGCCCATATGTGTAACTAAAGAGTATGTGTGCTAGAACAATTCTGATTACAGATTCAGAATCATCATACTCGGTCTAGTATAAATCAAAAGTTAATACCTAAGTAGCAAAGTCATTGTTGACTAGTGTTAATGGTACTGTCTCAGTCTTTGAGCAATCCTACGTAGCCAGGTTCCATTTCTCCGTTTAGAAGAGAGTCTGCGATCGCTTTTCCATCACTGGAATTCTTACCATCCTATGCTCTCGAGTCAACCTTGCCCGCTTCCATGAATAGAAGAGGCTCGTCCCTAAATGCTATAGAAGATTTGACCTGAAAATACAATCAATCAATCAGCCAATTATTGAAGTGTGCAATCATGATTTGGTGCTGGGTGTTCATTGTGAGGCTCACTCCCGGCCACTCTATTGGAAGCGGCGGTGCATAATTGTGGAACTTAGGATAATGATAAAAAAGACAATTCAAGAGTGAGATAGAATGATAAATAGTTATGGAATGGGAGAGCTGTGTGAGCTGAGCTCCATCCTATCCGTGTAGTACAGTGACGTAGAGTCGCAGATCGGCTTTTGTTTTGCAAGGCAACTGACCCAGTCGTACCCAATACTGGTTATGGGAAATTCCGGGTAGGAGATGTATATGTATATATATCTCTAATGCTCTTTCTTTATCCCTATCAAAGAGGATCATTTGATCTGAGTTTCCCTTCGTGTATGTTTGCTGTGAAAATATGGTTATAATGTAGATATGTGAGCGTCAATCAAACGCTCGTCGGTGAATCTTCTGTGACCCGAATTTGCGATGGAATGAGAAATTTATTGAGTCGGGTAACGAAAGGCTAAGGAAAATAGCCGAATTATTTTGAAATAAATTAATCATTACAGATTGGTAAAAGTCTGGTTGAGGCTCATTGGTGGAAGAGATTGGAATCTAGTTGCAATTAGCATGGAAATGAATGAATTAATAATATATTTATCGTTAGTCTGTATCTCTAAATCACAACGAAGGAGGAATTAGCAGAAACTTCATAAAAAGAGAGATAAAAGTTGTTTTTTTTAAACTTCCTTCATACGAATAATTTTTTAGTGTGGACACAGTCACAGGTATGTGCGTTTCTAATCACTAGGAAAAGAATCAAATGCCAAAAGAAATCCACATTCATTAAAGAGTAGTAGAGAAATTTTGAAGTGTAGAAGTAAAAAAGACGAAAGAAGTTCATCGTTCTTCTGAATTAAGATTTTAACGAATTCTCTTTCGATCCTTTTCCAATTTTGTCCCGATGGCCGCCCGTCCCGGGACGCTCATTACTTAAGGCGATTTAAGAATTTTTTTGACTTACAACTTTTCTAATGGCTTCCCTAATAGACGGACCCATTTTCTATCTTTTAAAAATATCTCTATTGTTTATCTCCTAATACACACACACGCAGTCACATACATATTTCATATACATATAATGTATGGTTTTGTGAATAAGATTGTAGAGAAATGGCTACATAAGGCCACCCGGAGGGCCAGGCGGACATTCACCTTAACCTCTTCCCCGATGGAGAACGCCGGAGAAACGAGCCCCATGAGGAGACTCGTGGGAACGGTAGCCGGCGACTAACCGTAACTGCCTACCCTGTTTGATCTCCCCGCCGCTTAGGTAGTAGGAGCGATCATCTGTGTTAAGGAAACTACCTAAGGCCCTTAAATGACGCTCTAACGATCCAATTACATACGAGATCCACAAACCCGTGGTTATGGCACCAAAAAGCGGTGCTAGTCATAGGCACGCCAAGGAGTGTGGTGGTTGAGAGTCTCACTAATTAACAAGCCTACTTGGTCACCTTAGTGCCAACTTCTGCACTTCTCGCTCTCACCAGATGTGAACTCACCATTCGTGCTCCCCTCTGTGGCCTCGCTCCTTCCCCTTTAGATGGGGCAGTGGTCCGCCTATAAATAAGCCCCGGAAAGAAAAAGAAGAGATTAGAATTCGGAAGAAAGACGAAGGATCAGTTCGTGAAGATCGATCCTTCCGACAGACAAGACAATTTACGTGAGAAACGATAAAGGATCAGATTAAGAAGATCAACCACCCACTCCGGGCTGAATTAACATAAATCGTCAAGTTTTGTATCGGTGCCATACCGAAGAACCCTTTAGAGAATTAGAAGAAGTCTGACTGGCGAAAAGAAACCCGCTCACACTCGAGTGACTCTCACATTTCAAGCTCCGTAAAAGTGAGAGGAGAATAACCCAACCCCAACGAGGTTCCATTCTTTAATTACGGTAAAAATCCCCCGAATACCCTAAAATCTAGTTGGGCACTCAACGTTGAAGAATAAGATACCAAGAGGCTTCAAGATTATTCAGAAGAGGACTCTTGGAGGGAAGAGCACCATAACTCTCTTCGTCATCTTAACTTAACCAGAGGCAAGGTTGCAATAAGAAGTTGGCAGCGCCCTACCTCGGCGAAATTCTATCATCGGCATTCCAAATCTCCGAAGTGCGAGATAAGCTCTCCAACGACCTTCGGCAATCCCTGATCCAGTCTGTCATGTGAGTTAGCAAAAACATTTATATTCATATTGCGATAGTATGAGGTTAGTACGTTTCACGATTTAATAGAAGTAAAAACAACTGTGCGTGAACCCCTGTCATATTTGATGGTAGAGGCGGGTACTTTAATTTAATGTTTAACGCTAATCTAAAAGGGTCACGATAAAAATACTAATCGGCAATTGGTGTGTTTACCCGGAGCCTATTTGTTTACTTTTGTCTTTGAAGAGATTGTGATAGGCCTAGTTCCCAACGGGGATAGTCTTGGTTAGCTTAGAACAAGGATATAAATGTGATTGCTGTTTGTTTTTCATAGTTAAGTGTTAAATTTAAAATATATGTTAATTTTGGGATAACTCCTGTGTGTTTCCTTATATCCTTACGTGTTTACGCGGTTCTTCATTAAAACAACAGAATTTGCACTCTTAGATCAAAGCCAACTTCATCAAAGAAGTACAGCACGACCACAAGGTATTCTTCGACAAAGATATATTTCTTTTTTTTATTTGTTTTTAAAATTTCGTGGTGGGAATAATTATTGTAATATTTAAATTATTGAAGCTTTATTCAAAAGTCAGCATTTCCTAAACAATGAGAAAAAACGGTGCATTCTTTCGCCGAATCCAAAATCGCCCTCTAGTCCTTTGCTTGCAGAAGGGAAGTTTCAGGCCCGAGACCGTTGCTAATCGATTAAAAATGTCAAATGATGACAGGCTTGAATTAAATCAATAATGTTGTGTAATTTAAATATCTATTTCTAAAAATAAATTTTTTAATCCTTTTCAATTCCTGAAATGCTTCTTTCCCAAGAAAAGTGTGCAACCATGTTTGCTCTGCACCCATGTGGCCTAAAATGTAAGGAAATAGTTGGTAAGGGTATTGCATTAAAGCACACCATCCTTAGGAACATTAGTGACTTTAAAAACACTGGTTACACTAATGTGAAGAAGAAGTGTTATGGAGGCGCTGAAGATTTGCATGAATGCCAGGATCCTCTCCTGGTAAGGTAAGGTTAGCTCAAGGAGCGGATTGCCTGCAGAGCCATGCTTGCTCACGATTAGAATGTCAGGTGTAAACGTTTCAGCTTGCACACTGATACCGAGACCTTTCGACTAAAGTTTTAAGTCGAGAAGGACTACAACGAAATATCATCTTGTATCAGCATGCGGTATGTTACAGTCAAAATGGCTTCATAAAGAACATCATCTTTGTCGATTAATATGATATTAAATGTCTACAGGAACTGATAACGATATTATAATGGCGAAAACACGTAACTATACCCTGGATGAAATGGGGTCTGATATGCACGTTGCACGAGGAGAGTCGCATCTGTTGACACAGAGCATGGAGGTTCGTTAGATTACATTCCGGTGTTGCAGAAATGTTGAAGCGGATCCTAAGAATGGGAACATCCAAGTCCGACCTCATTCTGGCGTCATAAGAAAATTGCTTCCCGAATGTAATATAAATGACCAAAGGGCGGCTAAGTTAATGCATCCTTTAGAACATTCCCTGGAAGGCTGCTTGGACAAGGCCTGAATACTTGTAAATCCTGCCAGAAGCCGCTGATCATCCTTCAGCAGAAGTGACGTTGAAAGTTTTGGGGACTTGCTCACCCTAACTGGGCTATGCGTTAGCGATCGAGTTGTTCTCGATCTCAGGCTACGTCAGAGTCGCCAAATGGCCAGGGGAACAGTGCATAGTTGAATTCCTTTTCAAAATAGGAAAAAGGAAAGACTTATAGAACTATTGGCTAAGGAGTCTCGTATCAACAACATAAAAATAAACAACGTCCACATTTCTACAGTACTCAGTTTTTAATAAATTTTAATATAAGGGGAGTTTAGATTAAGAATAAAAGGAAATCAGAAATAATTGGAAATATTTTAATCACCTTCACTTATATGAGGACATATGTAGTAATTTTGGTCTAAATCTAATAGAATTATACTGAATGATAACAGAAGTATCTCAAGCCACTCTCAAAGGTGGACCGAGTATTTTTAACGACGAAAATAATAATGGGAGTTTTCTAAAAAGATAAAGTGACTATAAGTGAAAGAACTGAATTACGAGTTATGGTATATGATAGTGAAACCACTGTATACGAGCACAGAACTAGTTTCGGTATGAAGTTTACCATACCCTTTCCAATCGTACAATGAGAATGGAATGAACAACACAAGTTACTAAATATCTCAAAAGATCCCAGCAAGTAAATGTTATGCTCCTATACATTAATGGTGTCACTAGCATAAGGAAACTAAAATCGATGATCATAGTTTAAAAAGGGTAGAAGAATAGGATGAAATTGTCTCACGAACATGAGTAAAGAGGGAAACATAAGTAACGAGGCATAACATTAGTAACGAGGAAAACATGACTAATGAGATAAACATGGGTAACGAGGCATACATGAGTAACGAGGTAATGATGAGCAACGAGGCAAACATGACTAACGTGCAACACGAACAAGTAGGTAAAGTCGAGCGCTGGTCATGTGGTGAACTTATTAGAGATACTTTTTCCTACCAATCGAATGGAACGAGATGATGAGGATGATATTGATTAAAACCATGGTGCATATATCTTCCACTCTTTGACTACTGTCCTGTAAATGCAATGAGATTTCCATTTAATATTATATAACCGATAGAATTAAATGATAATTGAATTAATTTCCGTCTAATTCGTATTGCTTAAAATGATTACATCTCAGGAAATTTCTTCTTTAAGTAATGCTGTTTTTTCTCTCCAATGCCTTGCCCGTCCTCCAAAACCGACTGGAGAAATATACACTATGGGAACGTCATTTGACTGTGACGTCTACGTTGGGAAAAAAAAATTATTATGTCTGACTTATGTTGAAATTGAAGATGTCTATGATGATCGGCTGATGTCTTAATAACTACCATAATCACCCCACTATCTATGGAAATACGGAAGTCGATAATTGCGATATATTTCATCAACATCCAATTTAGTTATTTCTGATCTTTCCTTTAAACAACCATCTTTTTTCACTCATAGTTTTCTCCTCTCACCTTTTCTCCATTAAAAAATAATCCCTACGAGGATATTTATTTTTCGTGAGAGGACCTTTCTTGTCCTCGTTAGCCGCCGTACTGAAAAATTTCCTGATCCAATCATACGACTGAAGTGTCAATAAAGGAAAGACGAAAATTCGTTTCTGATTGGAACTTGCCTCAAAGAGACTTATATTAAGGTTTCGTTGTTTCATAGACTACTTTTGAGAATATAGGTTTGGTGATTTCATAAGAACCCAACTTCAAATGGCCTAGAAATTTAATCCAATCACCATTGAAGGCTAATCTAAAGGAATAAAGTAGATATGAGGCGAGATTCTAATAAAATTATCATGATTTAGATCTAAAAGCAAGCATTTTGCCAATAAAATATCTTTACTTTTTTCTCACTCCTATATTCGATATCACACACATCTACGAATACTCAGATGCATATTTTCATTTTGTCTTTGTTGCACACCATACACAACTCCCACTTATTCAATTCTACTTCTGCCTTACGCACCCTAAACATCCTTTTCAAGATGTCCCTTTTGACTTCTCTCAATCAAAATATTTCCTCCTCTTTTTATCCAATTTTCTCAATCCTTTACACTAAAAGTGGTAGAAACATGTTCAAATGAAACTTCCTGCCACATTCATTCATTCACTATTACCATTCATCAAAGCTCTAATCACCCATGTACCTCCGTTACCCCTCAAGAACATCTGGTTGCAATCTGAATCATCTGTATCACTACCATTCACCATACATCCTATAAAATTAAAACCTTGCACCTTTGAAGGGTAACACCATAGTCTCTATTAGCAAACCTAACACCATCTTCACCCACAATCACCATTACCTCAGCTCTCTGCACTTAGTTTCAGCCTCCTCTTCATACAAGATGTATCAAAACCTTCATTGACGTTTCTAAATCCATCTCAATTTGGCACACCAAACCACCAGGTTATTTCTCAGCATTTACCAATATAATTATAACTCACCCATCTCATTCATCACTAATCTCATACCCCCTTCCAACATTTCTTAAAGTTAGTTCTAACAAATACACAGTATGCCATGACCGAGAAATACTTCTAAGATAAATGCAACTCCTAAAAATTTATAACAATAACTAACAAGTTTAAACTAAAATTAGAGAATTCGAATTATATATTTAGAAAGAGAGAGAACGCAATTAATTCGACAACGATATCGACCATTAATTCATTTTCATAAAATAATGGCTTTTCAAATTTGCAACCTAATGAGATTAACTAACTTTAGCTATATCAAATTCCATTTAATGAAGTAACATAGTAAATACTTCATACTAAATTCGATGGAAGTGGGAAAGAAAATTTCAAGCCTAAAATTTGGATGATCACTTGTACCCATAATAAGTTTATAGAGGATAAAAAATGGCGTCATTTGGGTAGGATTAGAAAGAAATGGAAAATTTTTGTAATGGGTATTAAAACTTAGACTAACAAAGGAGCTCATTTTTACTTGCTGTGAAATGAGTATTCCTTGTTATCTTTTCGTATCTTTTCATTTTAAGCCTCTAAAGAAAAATAGATCATAAGAACATAATAATAAAGTTTAGAATCATTTATATTTTTATAGGAACGATAGTAATTAGAGATAACTTCTTTTCCTATTTATTTCACGAAGTGGGAAATTGTAAAAAATAATAAGCGTTTCTTGAGAAAAAATGCAGTTCACGGGGCAAATGAATGAAAAATACATAAAGTCTTCTAAAAATACATAGAAGCAGAGTTATCTTCGAGGTTATGAATGTTTTTACCATAACCATAATATAGACAGTTAATCTGAAAACTACCTAAATCGTAGAAGTAATCTGTCTCCAATTAATACTCATCACTCAGTAATAAACCAAAGTTGGAAACTAAAGATAAAATGAGCAGGAGAGGAAACTGAAGTCAAATATTAGTGTAGGATGTGAGAAAAAATTTATCAAAAGACTTAGAAAAGTATTCTATATTTGAAAATTGCCATTTCATTTTTTCCAAAGAATAAATAAAATTGAATAAGTCATTGAAAATTATAAATGGTTATTAGTAAATTAATAACTACAATTTAATCAAATCATTCTATAAGCGAAAACTCACATTGAAGTCTAAGGCAGAAATAAAAATATCTGTTCGTTCGTTATACTGAATTTTTAGCAAAGGAATTAAAGGCTTAATTTTATTTTCAGTAACTAGATCCAACCAGAAGATAGTAGATGTTCAAAATATGTTGGAAGAAATAAATTCATGGGAAGAATCTTCAATAAATTCCTGTTCATTTTTGAGGATCCGTTTTAACTGGAGAAATCGTCGATAGTCCTCATTAGTGGGAGATAGTCGGCTTCGGTGTAATGGAAATAAAAAAGGTCTTCCACACATGTGCTAATGAATTTCATTCTGTCAAAACAAACAAAAAATTATAAAGGAGGAAAGGTTAAGAAAGACCAAAAGTAAGAATTATGGTTTATAAAGAGAGATCTAACACTAGGACACTTACTTATTAACTTGTTGTTTATAATTCAGATTATATACAAAAATTATTTATATACTGCCAAAATTTATATATATATATATATATATATATATATATATATATCGCACATATATACAGGGCAATATACAGGAGTAGCCTTGGCAAACGGCGACACTAGGATCGTTACAAGGTCTATTAATTAAGATCCAGAGTATATAAAGATAAAGAATAAATGGAGAAAATTACTCTCATATTAAGAATAAATTTTTTAATGCATGTATGCTGGAAATGAGAGTTTCTTGCAATTATTCTCCCATCAGACAGTGTTAAAGGTACTCACATAAAACATGGTAATGATGATCATCTACTAGATCGAGCAAAGACAGGTAAGTTTGTAATTAAATTCAGTGTTTGACGATTTGGGTGAAGGCTCTAACAGCAACAGAAAGAACTTGCTAAAGTAGAAAGAGAGCATTTTGTTTTTCAACTCGGCCTTAACAAAGTTAAAAAAGAAAATTCAAGGTAGCATTTACTAAATGCAAATCCTTATCTCATTGGTGCTTCGGACGGGAGAGTTATTGCGCAAGAGGTTTTGCAAAAGAGGCTTCCATTTCTACTCTGTGAGACAAATAGGTATTCAATAAGAGTAAACTACGCTTTGCTGCTTTGTTTTGTGTACACTATGCGCGAAAGTGAAGAGGGCAATGGGAATAAGTCTCCAGGGTCTCTAAAGCAAGGTTTTCTTAGAAACTATGAGGTGTAATTGCACTAAAAAATTCAAACTGGATATTCATGTGACTGATGAATGGAAACTTGATTCAGGCAACATAAGTCGCTCCTTCCATCAATGTGTTGTTGGCGATTTTGTTGTTGGCTTGATCTCTTTCCTCATAGACCCCTTTCCTTCACTCTTTTTCCGTCTTTATTCGTTATCATGGCGCCTTAATTCCGATCTACGTCAATTTATACATCATTTGAAAGCCTCTTCTTTCGTTGTTTCCTTTACAGTGCAGACTTTGCAGCAAAAGTCAGATTGTTGTTCCTCTTTATATTCTAAACATTCTTCCATTCCTTTCTTCCTACTGCTTGATGCTCCTTCATTGGCCAAAAGCAAACCAGGTCACCATTAACTTCTTCCAATATTTAAAGTATAGCAACATCATTAAATCCTCGACCATTGAGTGAATATTAATAGAGGTTGAATTAGTTCGTCATTTTATAGTCTAAAATCAGTAACATTAAATTTAAATAATTCACTTATCGCAATTGTCTCTAAATTTCCCCAATAATTATATTAATATAATTACGATACTCTTCTTTGTCTTACAGAAAACAATGTAATTTTCAAAATATATCCTACTAATATAAACTGTTTCGCAGATTCCTTTCTCAGGAGGGGATGGTTAATGCTCACTAAAATTAAAAACTAATGAAAGACTTTTTACAAAAAGTTTTTATTTTCAGCATCTTATTTCACAGTACATATGTACATCCATAGTTTTCTATAATGGGTAAAATTATGGAAAACGTTTTTAAATCACTTGAAAAACCTAGCACTTCAAAGGATCTTTCTAAAAATTTGTGAATGACGTATGTTATACTCGTAGAATAGAAGAAAAATTTGCATTGATTTTTCTTTAATTCCCCGGAGCGAGAATTTTGGTTGGTGTTTAACTAACTATTCTTGAAGAGATCTTTGCTAGATATGTTTTTGTTTAGTAGCCCACAAACAGTGCCCCTTTTCTAAATTCCTCATGCTTATTCGAAGATCCTATCAGCATATACCGTTTGTTCTTTCCATTTTCTTCGAGATCCGAACATGCTTCATGCTCTTGAACATGTTCAACTTAATACCTTCTAACTAGCAAACTTTGAGTTAAATAAGTGTATTGTTGCTCATTACTTTTGATTCTTTGTGATCTTGAGTCGAAACATGATTAATTCACTTTCGGGGAAAAGATTACGTAGGAGAAACACTTGAACGGCCTTCTAGGTAATGTGGTAATATGTTGTAACCATGCTTTCTATGTATCCTTAGTGTTTACCTTCTTGTTGTTTTAATAAATTAAATATAATCGATATCCATTCTTTCAACAAAGTTGCACCCTCAAATAGTCTGGAGACATGAAAAGGCGTCGCTGTTTATCTACGAATATTAAAACCAAGCCTTTGTCATTGCGAATTCCTCAAAGCTATCAATATTTATATCTTGTAATTGACTTTCCAAAGTAGAGCGAGGTTTTCTTCTTATGATTCATTTGACAGTTATTCGTGTATATGCAAACTAAAAAATCAGCAACCTTTACATAGGAGAATTTCTATCTAATATTAATTTATACGTGTTTCTTTATGCCTTGATCTTTCGAACAAAGAAATAACAACCATTTTGTTATAATTCACTTCTTTGACCAATTACACTGTACAACAAATTTAAGTGTCGAAAAAAAAATATCTCATTCTGAAGTTGAGTGGGCTGAATTCGAATTTGATAACAAAAATTTCCCATCACCTAACATTTTATTTTATGTAAATTTCTGATTCAATAATTATGCAATTGATACTGATTTCCAAGATACCATGATTGTATTTCACTCCCAAAGTCATGAATATATAATGACTTAGCATGTTTGTTAGCAGTATATAATGTATTAACCTACACTTTAGAATTTACTTCTTCGTTTGTAAGATGTCTCAGGTGTGTCACGTTTCAGATTCCAGCAGAAGTCAACCAGCATAGCAGGGCTCAATTTTCCCATGTTCATCACTCACATCAACTGCATTCTCTGTGAAGAAGGACGGATGAGAATGAAGAAAGGGTATCTTCAGTCACATATTGCATCCGAGATCTTGGTAGCATGTGATTAAAACTAGATCATTGAGTTCCGGTTGGCCGATGAGGTGTGGTTTCTTGTCAGATTCAAGCTGTGCCACCTATAGTGTATCTTGAGATTCTGAATGGATCGTCTGAGTTGTTCGTGTTATCACTTAGTAGTTCAGAGGGTAGCTGTGATACAAGAATAGCACTTGAATGTCGAACTGGGTGAAAAGCAGACTGAATATTTGATAGATTTCCTGCCTTTTCTGTTCCGACCTGTAGTGAAATAAAATAAAATCAGACTAAAAATGGATATTACTGGCTGTGATTACTTGCAGAAATAATGGAATTATAACATATTATTATTTTTATCTTTTTAATTGATAAATTTTTCGAAAATATATCAAAAACCACGAAAGAAAACACATTGAATACCCACCTTTAATATCTGTTAAGCAGAAGTAGCAATATTTTTAATTATCCTTTGGCTCCCCTCCAGACCATTGGTACGCCAAACATGAGGCCAGCCCCTTTGTCTTTCACCCTGGCAGAAAGGGAACTTGTACACCTGACACAACATTTGTGAGGTGCGAAGCATTTATCCTGGCCACCCACTTTACATACAAAGTACAGCTCATAAAGTTTCTTCACATGTTAAGTAAACTGTCTCTTGTATTGTCTTAATATAACTGATCCACCTAAAAAACAGAAACTGTCTGGAGAATCTTTGCACTTTTGAGGCATTTTAGTTCAGTCTCCTGCAAAGAAGGAAACACTGTAGTTTGTTAAAAATAATATAAATAGTAACAGCAACAAATATTAAATGAAAAAGTAAAAATAAGAAGGATTTAGAGTAAGTTACAAAATTAGCAAGCGTTACGTAAGAGCTACCACTGATTTGGATACATATAACTAAAGAAAATTGAGTATACTTTAATAAGTTTCATAAGTTAGGTTGACAAATACCTGAGAAACACCCCATTAAAATTATATCAAAATCCGTTTAAAACTTTTAGAGTTGTCAGTTTCGGCACAATCCTCTCTGCAGTCAATCCCCACAGAACTAAGGTCGCAGGAAGAGACGGATTTTCTTTTCGTGATTTACGCAAAAATTTCTCCCGGAAAAAGTTATTCTCATTTCCCTTTTTTTCGTTGTTATACAGTGTTAACCTAACATAACATAAAATAATTTCACGGATGAAAAAAGCCACAAGGAGCTATCAAAGGTCATCCACATCTGTCAAAACCCACCCACAAAATGCATCCATAGTATTGTGTCAGATATTGCATCTACAATATACAATTAGAACCATCCACAGGAATGTGTCAGAAACCAAAAGCATCATCATCAAGACTCGTCAAAATCCAAATCAATCATAATATACAATAATAAAAAACTGCACCCAGAGGAATGAGTCCAGAATCCCCCCGCCCCTCCCCAGGTTAACCCTCCCGCCCAAATATAATCATCCAATCTGCGTTTGATAACATTCAAGTTAGGACTGTCTACTGCCTCAGGTGGCAAACTATTCTAGGAATCTACCACTCTATTGGTAAAAAAATACTTTCTAACATCCAACCTACACCTCTGTTTTGTAATTTTTAAGTGGTGACCCCAAGTCCTATTACTACCTTCCCACTCAAATAACTTGCTAAAATCCAACTTATCCATCCCAGAATAGATTTTAAAAAGCTCACTCATATCTTCCCTCCTACATCTTATCTCAAATGAGAATATATTTAATACCCTCAGTCTATCTTCATATTCAAGGTGGTTCAAGGAAGGTATTATTTTTGTTGGCCCCCTTTGTACTGACTCTAGCAGATTGATGTCATGTCTAAAAAGTGGTGACCATGCTTGTATACAGTACTTAAATGCGGCCTAACATACAAGTTGTAGAGTTTAAGGATAACCTCTTTACTCTTGTAGCTAACATTCCTGTTAATCTATCCTAGCACCCTATTTGCTCTATTTTTTGCCTCAATACACTGCTTTGAAAACTTCAGTGACCTATCTCCTACTACGCCTAAGTCCTTCTCATCCTCAACTGAATTCAGCCAATGCCCATCCATTTCATAGCTAAATTCCATATTATCCCTCCCTATGTTAAGAACTTTGCATTTTTTAAGGTTAAAAGTCATCTGCCACTTTCGAGCCCAAGCTAATAACTTATTTAATTCACTCTGCACTTTAAGGCTACCCACAACTTCTTTGACTACAGCTGCCAATTTAGTGTCATCAGCAAAAATTGACACCTTGCTATTTACAGCCTCCCATAGATCATTTATATAAACTATGAATAATAAAGGGCCTAGAATGGATTCCTGAAGTACGCCACTATGACCTCACCCCATTCATCCCAACTCTCTGTTTCTTGTCTTTCAGCCATTTAGCTATCCAATTGAAAACTTAACCACATATCCCATGCTTTTTTATTTTTTGAACTAGTCTCTTATGTGGAACCTTATCAAAAGCTTTGTTAGAATCAAAGTAAATAACATCAACATTCTCCAGGCCATCTTCCGGAGTTCCTAAAGCTGCCCCCCGAAAGCAAGGCAGCAACAAAGGAGCTTCGGTTCTTTCGCCGACACCTAGTGATTGGTTGGGTGGCTCGGAAGCGGTGGATCCTCGAAAAGAGGCCCCCACCGCCTCCGAAGCCGCAACGCCCACCTAAGGTTTCGAGGCGGAGGGAGGAAAAGACTCGTATGGCGAGCCCAACCTCACACAATAGGTCATCGAAGGCGACAGCGCCTTCAGCGCCTTGTCCGGCCAACAGCACCCGGGGTTCTGCCTTCGGGAAGCGTACGGCCATTCCAGTGCGTGTCTTCTCTTCGAAGAGGGCCCCCGCGTCTCCTCCGAGCTAGGCCTGGAGTGCATATAACTTCAATGGAATTGCCGCGGGCTCCGGGCCAACTGGGAGGAGCTGCGGAGGCTCGTCTCGTGCCGTTCCCCGTTAGCTATTTTTAAGCATGAGACGATGCTAGGCACGTGCCCCCTGCTCATCCTCCCGGGGTATAAGGGCTTTGTGACCCCACCGCCACGAGATGAGGGCCGGGCTGGGGGATGCGCAGTTTACACCCGGCATGATGTCTCCGTTCTTCTTTTCACATTAGATACCTCCTTTCAGGCAGTAGCTGTGCAGCTTCACCTGGATATGAGGTATATTGTTATTTCTGTGTACATTCCATCGTCAGCTGACTTCGACGCGGGGGACTTCCGCCGCGTCGTAGCACGGTTGCTGAGGCCCTTTTTCTTGCTTGGAGATTTGAACAGCAGTCATCCTCTCTTGGGAGACTACTCAATAAATTTCAGGGGACAAGTCCTTGCTGATCTGATCCAAGAGCTTGAGATAGCTGTCCTAAATGTGAATGAGTTTACGCATCACTTTCCGAGAACCGCTTCATTTTCTTGCTTTGATCTATCTCTGTGCTCTCCGGATACACAGCATGATTTTGATTGGGGGGTGGTCGATGACCTCCATGGTAGTAATAAATTTCCCATTTAATTATCATTTTCTAGGCGGCTGCCACCTGAGAGCCCACCTCGGTGGTGCTTGGCGCGGGCGCTGTGGCCTGCATTTCAGGAAATGACTGAATTCTCTATCTCAGGCGAGGAGTTTAGGTCGGTAGATGAAGAGGTTAAGTTCTTCTCCGGTAACTTCATCGCTGCGGGCCTGACTATTATTCCCAGAACGTCTGGCCGTTTTGCACGCTGACTACTCCCGCGATGGTCGGCTGAGTGTGAAACGGCCCTCAAACCGAAGCGTTAGGCCTGCATGCGCTATAAGCGCTGTCCCAACGATTTCACTGCCGGTGAATTTCGTCGGGCTAGGGCTAGATTCCGGTATATTTCGAAGCACGCACGCCGCTCTTCTTGGCGGGCATACGTGTCTTCACTTAACGGGAAGACCCCTCTAGCAGAAGTGTGGAAGCAAGTCAAAAGGATTCGGGGCAAGTTCTCGCAGGACCCCCCTCCCGTTCTCCAGGAAAATGGGACCTCAATCTCGTACCTAACGTTCGTGGCGGAATCCTTTGCGACCGCTTTCTCCGCATTCTCTAGCCAGGATGTTGCTCCGCCAGCATTCAATGCACGTCATGATGTCGCGGATGGCCGCCGACTGGACTTTACCTCCAAACGCGGAGAACCCTTCAACGACAGGTTTACTCTGAGTAAGTTGCGTTCAGCTCTTGCTTCGTGCGGGGACACCGCCACTGGACAGAACGATTTCCCGTACGTCATGCTTCGACACCGGGGTGAGTGAAGCATGGCTTTTCTGTTAAATTTTTTTCAACAGGATCTGGGTGGAGGGTCTCCTCCCAGATTTCTGGCGAATCGCTACTGTGCTCGCCTTGCGTAAACTTGGAAAAGATCACTCTACTCCGGCCGGTTTCCGCTAAATCTCTCTAACCTCTTGCGTATGCAAGTTGATGGAGAAATTGGTAAATGTTAGATTAGTCTTTTTTATGTACATCGGAGGCCATCTGTCTTCTACCCAGTGTGCCTTCCGCAAGTTCCACTCCACGTCTGGTGCTCTGCTACGACTGTAAAATGACGTCTGCGAGTCCTCCCTTCGTATATATCACTACGCCACGGTGTTTTTCGATCTGGAGAAGGCCTATGATACCGCATGGCGATACGGTATCATGGAGTTGCCTTGCAATATTTATATCCGAATTTTTGCGAGATCATCGATTCCGCGTACGGTTAGGGAAGGCCCTCTCCGGCCTAATTGAACAGTAAGAGGGTGTACCGCAGGTAAGTATCCTCAGTCTCACATTCTTAGCTCTGAGCATCAACGGCATGACCTCGGTGCTGCCGGAAGATATTCTCGCTACGCTCAACGTGGACGACATTTCGATCTTTTTTGGCGCAGCCAAGATGCTAACTCTTGAGCGTCGACTCCAACAGGCATTGAACCGCATATCTCGCTATGCCGAAGAGCACAGGTTTAGGCTTTCCTTAGCCAACACTAAGATGGAGCATTTCTGCTACCATTTACGGCTCCACCCTGACCTAGACTTGTTTCTTAAAGGGGTACGACTGGAAGTGGTTGAATCGCACCGTTTCCTTGCTCTTGTATTTGACCGACACCTCACCTGGGAGGCTCATATTCGCAGCCTTAGGGTCTCTTGTACCCGCGCCATGGATATTCTCCGTTTCGTGACGTTCAGCGCTTGGGGCGCAGATAGGGCTACTGCCTTACTTTTAATCGATTAATTGTTCGTTCAACGCTCGACTACGGATGCGAGTTTCATGCACCTGCAGCCGAGCGTGTAATGCAGAAAGTAGACTCGATCCACCACAAGGTCCTTTGCCTGGCGATCGGTGCCTTCCGCACTTCCACCAGTGAGAGCTTACTAGTCGATACTAGGGAGATGCCACTTGCTCTACGCCGTGTATAGTGCATTATTCGCCTGTACGCGCAAGCCCGGCGCATCCCTCAGTCGCCAACAGCTCTCACTGCATCCGCAGCTGATTTCGATGGTGCCTATGCCGCCCAGAGACGCCAGTCATACCAGAAGCCCTTTGGGTTTAGGGCCAGGAAACTTCTTCGAGAGCTAGGTATAGCTCTTGCGCCGGTGGCGCCCCTGGTCCTGCCCAGAAGGCCACCCTGGAGGGTACCACATTTGGCTATTTGTTGCCACGCCTCTGCTCCTAAAGCTTGTACAGCGCCAAGAGTATTGCGTTCGACCTTTTTGGAGCAGACCTCGTGGCACGCTGGAACCGTGCCAGTGTATACGGATGGCTTCAAGTCCAAAGAGCGGTTGGCTCCCACGCCGTTTTTCCTCTGTTTGAAGTCAGCATGTCTCAGCCAGGCTCTGCGTCTGTCTTCACAGCCGAGCTAGTTTCAATACACCACTTGGTACAAGAGATTACGCGACGTGCCCGTTTCGGAGACTAGATTGTAATCTATAGCGATTCACAAAGCGCCCTGAGTGCTCTCGGGGTATTGGAATCTCCACATCTCCTGGTTCGTGATATCCGTGACTCCACGGTTTAGGCAAGCCTGGCGGATGTCGAGATTATCTTCTGCTGGATTCCTGGACATGTAGGAATTGCGAGGAATGAGCACGCTGACGAAGGCGCCAATGAGTCCGCGAGAACTCTGCGACCGGACCAGCGTTTCGCTCTTCCTCACACTGACTACATGGCAGGAATACGGGCAGCTCTTCGTGCTGCTTGGCAACCAAGATGGGAGACGGTCGAAGAGAACTTAAAGTTGCGTGCCATTGCGCCGCGACTCTTCCCATGGACCTATCCCCTAATGCCGCGGAGGCTTCAGATTGCTTTCCGTCGTCTTCGAATTGGACACACTCGTGGGACGCACCGCCATTTGATGGAGCGCTCGCCTGCGCTCTACTATGAAGACTGCCTTGTCACCCTGACTTTTCGGCACATTCTTGTTGACTGTCCCAGTCTGGGCGATCTGCGCGCACGTCTCCTATCCTGGTACCGGGATGGGCAGGGTTGCTTCCACCTGTACCTTGTACTCGGGACGTTTTGGAGGAGGTCGGCCTTCTCCCCTTCATTTAGATAGTTTAGTTTTTTTTGGTTGTTGTTTTTTTTCTTATTTTAGTATGGGGCATGTTCCTGCACCGGGGAGAGGCGGACCTCCCCCCGATGCCACCGGAGCTTGCTTCCTGCTTATTACCTTTTTCTTTGTTTTATTTTATTGATGTTTTTTATGTTTTTTTAGCATCCTCTTTTAAAGATGCCAAATTTCAGGCAATGTTGAATACGGTGACCAAGTAGGCAGTCGCCAGATAAGCTCTTAAAAAAAAAAACTCCCTTATCAAATTGTTTAGTAACATAAACCATCAAATCCAGTAAATTTATTAAACACGATCTACCTCTTCTAAAGCACTGTTGAGCGTCATTTATTAACTTACTACAATCTAGATGGCCATAAATCCCCTTCTTAACTATCTTCTCAAGAATTTTACAAATGATAAAAGTTAAACTTACCGGCCGAAAGTTATTCGGGTCCTCTTTACTTCCCTTTTTAAGAATTGGCACTACATTCGCTAATTTCCAATCATTAGGTATTTCTCCAAACTCTAGTGATCTAGGATATATCTTCTCAAGAGCTACTGCAATACTATCTACACCTTCATTGAGTAACCTAGAATGAATGATGTCTGGGCCAGATGACTTACTGGTATTTACCTACAATATAAGCCCTATAATTATTTCCCTGTTCATATTAATGGTATTCAAACTACTTCCCTTGACCTAGAATTATCATCAATTAATCTATCTTGATTTTCTTGTGTAAATACTGAAGAAAAATTATCATTAAGAACCTCTACTATTTCCTCATCAGACTTTTTCAAAACCCCTTCATATTTAATAGACCCTATTTTATCATTGTTAGATTTGTTATTAATTCTATAAAAGCTAAAAAAAATTTGGGTATCTTTATTATTATTTTGAGCTAAATTAATTTCTGCCGCCCTTTTGCTCTTCTTAATAATCTTATTTAGCTCATTTCTGGTCGACCTATAATGATATAAATGATCAAAACCACTTTCTCCCTGTAATCTCTGGTATGTCCTTTTCTTCTCAGAAGTTTTCCTAGCTATCTCCTGATTCCACCACACTGGGTCCCTGCATTTCTTCATAATAGCCTTAATTGGAATACACTGCTCCTGGACTATGTTTAATATAGTCTTAAAAGTGTCCCAAATCTCATAAGTATTCTTTCCCCTGAATTATATATCCCACCTAATCTGATTTAGCAAGTTACGTAATTTATCGTAATCGCCCTTATAGAATTTGGGGTTTTGTGGAGTTTGTTGTTCTTCCTTTCACTATCAAGGTTTCATAAGAATGTTATGAAAAATCCTTTTATTAATTGCATTTTCTGCTTCACTTAGGGAATTGCTTTCTGTGTTTCCTTTAGGAAAAATGGCGCTTAGTGCACTACTTATTATTTTATTATCTTGTTAAACGTTCACATACTTAGGATGCGAATGGGGAAGATATTTATCAGAGGTGAAGTAGCTACAATTGAATATTATGCCCCTCGTCATTCACTTGTTTGTTGCCACTAACTCAAATAGCTATTTGCTTCCAAGACACAGAAGAGGTAATCTGTGTCTCAAAAATGATCATCGATTTGTTCATGGCAGGTCTAAAGGGCATTTATTTAATTAATAAGTGCTAACTCATTTATAAGCCCTTTACCAAGGGTGATATATATATATATATATATATATATATATATATATATATATATATATATATGTGTGTGTGTGTGTGTGTGTGTGTAATCTTTTGAATTTAAATGGCAATTCTGACCCTAACAGCTTTAGTGATATTCTCTGAATAAAGACATCCTCTTCTTTTCCACTTCCAGAAAGAATGGTTCCCTCTATGACATGGGGCATCAAATATCTACCTCCAGACGAGTGAAATTAGAGAGTTTTCTTAGATCGAAATTGCGCAAAAACATTCTTTAGATTTACCAACTCCAGTTCAAGTTAGTGAGGAGGTATGTCAGGGAGGTCTAGAGAATTTAGGAACTCTGTGGAATAATCGAATATTTGAGGATGGTCCGAAATTGTATCAACTGACTTGTAAATTTGTGAACTTCTCGACACAGAAGGCAGTAGATGTTTATTGATTTTGCAGACAGTCTTTTACTTCGAAGCCAATATAACTCTTTCACAAAACCAGTTGTAGTTTTTGTAGTTTTGCTGAAGATTATCTATTCCACCCTCAGCATCAGGCGGTATTTTGACATTTCCAGGTGTCAGAAAGTTTTTGGCAAATTGTGCTGACAGTTGATAACCAAAGAGCTCTGCTCTCACATTTGTGTTTAGAGACAGTGTTCTTGGACTCGTATTTCTACACAAAGAAGATGATTTTAGGCAATCCTAGATCTCATCTGTCCTGGTTAATTTATGGATCACTGGAACTGCCTGTTTGAAATCAGCTTACTTCAAAAGAGTGAGCCCGACAAGAGGAGCATCACAATCCCTGATGTCTAGCATTGTCCTGCCTAGTGCTTCTAAGGCTCCCTTGTGAGTCACTGAATGAGGTCTCCGGCGTTGCCCGGGTAAAAAAATCATAAGCAAGATATAGATTAAATTTCTTATATTTATTAAAAATTATTCTTTAACAAATGCTACATCATAGCATTTCTTGGTAGATAATATTGCTTGTCTCTCCTTGTGGTGCATCGACAAACAGGCTGCTTTTGCTTTCTAAATGTGAATAATGATGTAGGGCAAGTTTAAACTGTCTCTTGAGGGTCTATATAGGGCCCACGTTCCCTAGATTGAACCGACGGGAAAAGTTTGGCAAAGGGCCCGTAGCTCTATTTGGGGGGCACATAGAGACTTCAGACCACTTTCCTTATCTTACTCGAAATATCTACATTAGAAAGCATTTTTTTGTTTTTATATATATTGTCTAACCTTTTTTCATATTAAGGGACAGACAGGTGGGATTAAAAGAAAAACTAAGGTTAAAGTTTTATTCCTCTTCCTACAAAAGAAAGGGAAGAAAAATTAAATCAGTTAATGTATAGAGAGGAAATGTGCATCCAAATGTTCGGGAAATGAACCAAGTAATGGGAACAGATGAATGGACATGCCAAAAAGATGAAGTGAAGGCTCATACATCCAAGGATACTGTTTTTAGCTCAGCGCCAATACTACTGAGTTGATTGAACTTAACGAATCGAACTAAAAAAAATCAGATCTAAATGTAATGGATTTTACCATGTAGGGTTTATAGTCACATCAACCTCAATAACAGAGAAAAGTCACAGACATACAAACCTTAACAATTCTGTTAAGGAAGTTTGGCACAATCACACTTGAACTCATCCAAAGGGCGACTGGAAGTTGACTACTAGACCGTATACCTCGTTGTGCCGCTGTCCATGGAAAGGATTTTGAACACCAGATTTGTGTTTTTCCTGTTTTAAAATGCTTCTGTTAACAACTCTTTTCTGTTTCAAACATTTACGAGGAATAAACTGTACCAAATTTCTGTCCAACTATTTGTTTATTTTTTGTTTTCTCATCAGCATGATTGCTAACTTTGTTGTCTATTTGTACCTGTCGACGGGAATATTCTTTTAAAGCTGAAAGGAAGCAGGTCAGGGGTGTTCCGTGATTTCCTACTTTGCAAGGTAGTTCCTCCTTTGGTTACTTGGCACTCCCATCGTCTACGTATTTTTACGCCACTCTGCAATACCTTTTTGTGCTGGTATTAGAGGAAGGTTGGTTATTGTTTTATTTATGTGCTACCATCCATTGGGCAGCAGAAAATTTTAACTAAGACAAACTAAATATTATTGAAGCAACGAAAGTAACAGTGGCTAGTACTATTATCAATAATTCTATTACTAATATCTATGGATAAACTAAAAGGGCTGATAATAATAATGACAATGCATTTGCTAACAGATTAAGTTTCGATAATACAAAACAGTTTAGAAAAGATATACTCGTATCAGCAAAATAAAAATCAATCGGGTAATGAAATTTTAAAAGTATCACTCCATTTATTAAGAAAAAAAAAGATATTGGTTTAAAAAACACAATTTTGTAAAGGAATCCAGTGGTTTAAGTAAGGATGAGGGACCATCCCAATTACAAGTAGACCTATATATAAAAGAATGTTGGGGACGCCGACCCTCGGCCTTTTCTCACACGACTTGCACCCACGTATATTAATTAGGAAAGCTTCCATCTCTTCCTTGGAACGGGAGAGAGACTGCCGTTCTCTTTTTGGCGCCTCGCCAGATAAAAGCGTTTAAATCTTCATTTTCTTTCCACCAAGAGCACATTGGCATAGAAGCTAAATTCCTCCCAAGCAAGAGAATTGAGTCACCCACCACCCCAATTTCGGAAGAAATGAAATGGCTTGACGGGAAGCACATTTCCAATCAGTTCATTCGCTTTCTCAGCAGGCATAGAAGACTCCCAGTTTCGCTTGCCTTACAAGACGTCTCCCTCCTTCCTATTCATGTGATGTAATAAAATGATTAAATTAAAGTGTAATATATATATATATATATATATATATATATATATATATTGACGCGTTAGTTAGAAGAAGGGTCGAAGCCACATTTTCAAATTTTTCAGGAGAGACTCTCAAAGTTTGTATATTATACATCTTGCAGTTAACTTGTATAATCCATAATCCAAAGTTTTATCGGTTACGTCTATTTCAACATTTTCTTGTTTGTCCTTTTTAGTTTCCATTTGTTATAACAAATTTGAATAATATTTCGCTTCGTCTGTTGGCATTAATTTTGTAAGTTCTTGGATATTAATTTTCTTTTCCTTTGTTATTGGGAGCATCTTAGAACACTTTGGAGGCAGAGGCTCACGAGCTAAATTGAACAAATTGCAGCTGTAAGAATTTCTTTCTCTTTGCAGCCTGACAAGATGACTATTACTGTTTGGGCTTGTTTGAAGTCTAGAGGAAATCACGTACCCTTCTTTGTATTGATGATCCAAAACAAATTTTCTTGCATCAATAAATTTAATTGCGTTTGATTTCCTTTTGACAATGCGTTCTTGTAAAACGTCAGAATCGTAAAAATTACTTTATTTAAGTTCTACAACTTTAAAGCGCTGAGAAACAGACGTAGTTATTGCTTTTACATACTCTTTCTTTGTATAAAGAAAAGCATTATACTGTTTTTTCATATTTTGTTCAATTTGTCTGAACTGACCATCACAAGGCATTGTTGAAATTTGGATATGAATTAGTTTGAATTAGACTCTGATATTTAGTATAACGATAAACTAAGTTATAAGGATAATAAATCCGTGAAAAACACCATTTTAAAATTTTATGGCTTAGGCCTTTCTTCCTCCTAACGCGTCATATATATATATATATATATATATATATATATATATGCATGTATTATTGAAGTAACAGCTATGGCAGCTTTATTAACTTGTATTTTCTTAATATTTCTTACAAGTTTTTCAACGGGTTCTTCGAGGCGAGAAAAAACTCAGCGAATGACATTTTTTTATTCCTAGACGCTTTCGACCGTGTTAGGTCATCTTCAAGGAATGAATAGAAATGGAATGATTCGGACTTCGGACTTCGGATGTAAGAAGTAGTGAAAAGAAAAATACATACACACACATATGACAGCCATTGCCCTCATGTATGCATATATGTATGTAATAGTGGTAGATAAATAGGTAGGGATAGATCACCCTGATTAAAGAATAGTGATAGAGGGGGAGGGGGAGAATATTCCCTGGTGATAGGGAATCACAGGCATTTTGTTAGGGTTGATGTTGATGTTATAAGTCTATTTATTTACTCTAATATTGATGTTATTCTTCGTACTGTTAGCTCTGCTTATCTTTATTCTTTCGACGTTGTATAGCTATTTGCATAGCATTTTAGTTTATTGGTTGTTCGTTTTTTGTTTGTTGTTTGTTTCTTGTTGTCAATCGTCATTTAACTTGTAGTATGTAGTGTTTGATAGTAATTTTGTAATTTGAAATTAGTAGTTAATCATGAGTAATATAGCATTCAAGCCTTTGTAAGCTGATACTATGGTTTTCTTTGTTTCACTTGGTGTAGCTAAGATGTCATTAGTGTTCTTCTTCTGTTTAGCCTTGTGTGTATCGTTGTGTGAAGTGATTTTTGTTTTTACGTGTAGATTGCGTCTTCTTGTCTTTCTGTCTGTGCCTTACTGCTGACAAAGTCCAGTTTTCTTCTGTTGATGTCTTGTATCGGAATGTCAATGTGTCTTTGTCTAGACTCGTCCGTCAGTAGCCTCGGGATTTTCTCCCAGATTTTTTGGGCCCTTCTTTGCAGCTTTATGTTGATTGGAGTCAACTGGATGCCTTGGTGAAGGTCCCTCTGCCTCTGCCGTTCTCTCCTTCTGGTGTTCGTTATTAAGAGTACAGCCTTATTCTGTACTCTTTGAAGGAGTCGCATTTGGTTCTTGGAACAACATTGACAGGTATAGGTGGATACAGTAGTTTCGACCTTACGAGCGCGAAGTAGACTTTCTTTTTGTTAGCTGTGCTCAGGTTCCTGAACCTGTACAGCTTAGAAAGCTCTACCCGTGCACGCGCTGCTGCCCGAGCAACGTGGCCACCGTATCCCCTATAACTTATCTTTAGTCCAAGTACCATCCCGTCGTTGCTGTAAGGGATCCGGGCGTTTCCGGTCTCGATATACCTCCGTCTCTCACGGAAAAATGGAATAACCCTGAACTTTTGAGAGTTCGTGTCAATCTTCCATCTTTTTTCGAACCTGTTTACATGGTCGATTTCTCTGGCGGTAATTTCCGCTATGAGCTCGCGATTTTTGAACGATGCAGTCACAATCTGAGAGACGTCGTCCGCGAACTGGACATACAGGGTGTCCTCCCTGACTGGATTTGGTAGGTCGAGGGTATATATGTTGTAAAGGAGGGTGCTTAGGCACCCGCCTTGCGGCACACCTGCAGTCAGTTTGAAGTCTGGTCCAGTATGGTCGTAAATTTGCAAATAGGCTCTTCTGTCTGTCACGTAGTCACAAGTAATTTTTTATAGTCTAGGGTTTAGTCCGAGTCTCAGTATTTTTAACTTCAGACCAGTTCTCCATACCTTGTCAAACGCCTTCTTTACGTCTCTGAGCACCAGGTCTGCGTACCTTTTTTGGCTAGCAGTCTTTGCCAGTTTTTCGGTGATGACCATTAGAGCCGTGTCGGTCCCTCTCCCTCTCCTAAATCCGTGTTGTTGTTGATTATGGAGGTTGTTTTCCTCCATAAAATTTTGGATGCGGCTACCAAGGATCTTTTCGAAGACCTTGCCAGCCACTTCGAGGAGGGAGATGGGTCTGAAGTTTTCTGGTCTGTCGGGCGGCTTCCCGGCTTTTGGAATGAAGATCATTTTGGCGATCTTCCATTCATCCGGGAAGTAGCCGACGTTCAGACACGCATTCATCAGATTGACCAGCCCCTCTAAGATGTTACGAGGGGCGTTCAGCAAGTTGAGTTTGGTCAATCCTATTTTTCCCAGGGCTCTCTGTCTGAAGGAACGTAGTGTCGTCATAAGTTCTTGTATAGTTACTCTTCTTCCGTAACCAGTCATTTCTCTGTCAGCTGTCGTGTTATTAAAGGGGAACGTTCTGTGGATTATGGTTCTAAGTTCGTCATGTATTTCTTCTTCGAAGTCCAGGTCAAAGAGTTCGTTTTCTTCTGGAGTGATGGAGAACACATCCTTCCAGTAGCATCTGAACTCCTCTTCCGTCTCTGTCACGTCCATTTTTATCCCGTCATCTTTACTGAGGAGAATGTTTTTTTGCGGCGGCTTACCCTTCAGTCTGGCAGAAAGTTCCAGAATGTTCAAGGGGTCCGTCTCTTCGTCAAGTTTGTCGACTAGGTCATTCCAGAGCGCTTGTTGTTGCTCTGTGATGAGGGTCTTCATTTCAGTCCTGAGTGCTCGTAGGCGTCTGTTTTTTATTCTGTCAGTGTTATTAAGTCTAATATCTTCGAAAAGTATCTTGTATTCGTCAGATAGGTCATAGATGTCTTGTGTCCATCTTGGTGCCAGTAGGGTTTTGTATGAGGTTTTTGGAACTACCGTCTTTAGGGCGAGTCAGGTAGGAAAGCTTGACGTCTCCTTAGATATCTACTTGTGCGGAAGCCTTATCTGAACCGAGCGGCTAACTCGGCGCAGGCCGAAGCTTAGCCGGAGAGGGGTTAGATCCCGTGTTAGCTGCGGACACAAGTAAGGTGGAGCAAACACTGTTAGGGTTAGGGTATGGGTAGATAGGTATGGAATACCTACTCGCCAGCTGAAAAAGTAGTTTAGAATAAAGATGGAAACCGGTAAACCGGTCCCTTTGTGCGTCCAGAACGGCGCGCAAAAACCCGACACGACAAACGTATTCCGAATTATCTACGGGGAGCTCGGTGTACTGCTAGTTAGGCTAATAGATTACACTAATTCCTACATTGCAATTTGCCAAAACGACCGCGATGTAAATAAAATGCTTTCGGAAAAAGCTACGGACGAACTAACAAAGATTGGATTAGAGGATAAAATTCCCCCGCAAATAGAGGCCCAGAAGACGGTAACTGCCGTCAAATTGACCAGTGGAGTGGAGACCATAAGACGGACGAAATAAAATAGGAAATAAAGAGAGCACAATCATCGGCAAAAGTTAAACAAGTCATAAAATTCATCAATCATGCAAAAAATACGGAGTATTTACAGGTTTTCAAAGTAATATTCCGCGAAACGAGTATGGCCAGAAAGGCGAGGGAATCAGGTATTCTCACGTTTAATTTAAAAATCAAACCTAATCAAATAAAAACAGACGAATTTATCAGCATGCAAACTTGCTTCAACTGCTACGCGCTTGAAAAGCACAACACAAGGGACTGTCCGGTAAAAGAGATTAAATGGTGTTCTGAGTGTAGTAATAAAAACCATGCGTGGCGGGAATGTAATTCTCAGATAAAAAAATTTTTAAATTACAATGGAAACCATCGCGCCCTGGCAATGGCATGCCCCGTGAAGCGTGAAAAAATCGAAAATAAGGAAAGAGAGAGGACTAGAGTCGCTAAAGTCGCTAAAGCCACAGCCGAAAAAATCCAGCTGGTAAAAAACGTATCTGAAAAATTAAACAAGGGGAGTCTTTGAATATATTAGCTTGTATTCTACAAGCACACGTGTTAAATGTAGAAAATCCGGGCTCATATTCACGGAATTAAATCTAATGTTAAAAAAAACAACGGTTTAGATGAAATGTGGTTCACTGAAAACCCTCCAACAGCGGACATACTGAACGTCCAGTATAAATCAACAAATTTAGACAAGACCCAAGAACAGAAAAATACTCCAACCAAGGGAAAGCCACAGAGACTAATCGGTGAAATTATGTTATGTTATGTTATGTTAAGACTACGCAAAAGAGACAAGAAGAAGGGATGGATATAGAAGTCGCTCACGGCAACAACACCAATATGGATACCAACACAGCAAACCAAATCCCAGAAGGAACGAGCTCAGTTCCCTCTCCAAAGCTTGTGAAAGAAAGAGATGAGGAACAACAAAGCTTCAACCTAAAGACTTACGCCTTTGAGGAAAAGCTCTTCCCTGATAAAAATGATGATCTAGCACCAAGTATTGAAAAGGGACACTATAAATACGAATGCGAATGCCCGTATAAAGAACGCGAGGTGTTCACGATGATTACAGCAGGCAACTTAGAAATCCCGCAGGATCTATGTTATAATCTAAAGAAAGAAGAATTCAAGAACAAAAGATGTGGAAGGACAAAATTGGCCATTTAGCATGAAGAGTATAAAGCAGAGAGAAGGGAAGCCGGGGGGAAAGAAAACATAAATAATGGCCCATGTAAGAAAATTAAAAATAATAAGCCACAACGTAGCTGGATGGAATGAGAAAGTATTCTTTCTGAACAACGCATATTTAATAGAAATCCCGGATATAATTCTACTAAACGAGATTAGCATCGACCCAGGAATAAATAAAATCAATATGTTTAATTAGACTGTAATTACAAAAACGACAAATGGCATCAATTATGACGGCATCGCTATGGCAATCCGAATCTATATAAAATTCCAAAAACTCAATGCGCTTGACGAGGCATATCTAGTAATTAGCATTAGAATAACAACAGGCAATTTAATAGTGGCAATGGGCTAGCAACCATCAAGGAGATATTTCTTGCCCCTCCACAACTTTACAGAAATTGTTGGCCACAGAGACTAAACAGCCTTCATGGGCGACTTAAATGCCCGGAGTAGGGCCTTCGGCGACCATTGGAACTACAACAGTGCCGGCAGAAAGCTTGACCTATTATTGAAAAAGGAAAGAGTAGAGCGTCTAGAACCGCAATTTCCAACATATATGGGTAAAAATAAAGCTACAAAACCAGATATAGTTTTGGCAACTTCGAACCTCTAGTTCAGTTACAACATAGAGAAAGGTCCTCCATCAACTAGCGACCAAAAAATGGTCGCTAGTTAACTGACCACCAAGGAAATCATATAGACACGCAGATTGGACCAGCTAAAAAGAAGAGCTCGCCAATTGCAGTCAGAGAGCCTTACCTGAGGCTCACTAGAAGAAATAGACCAACTCTTGACGACATCATGGAGGCGCTTGCCAGGGCAGATAAAGGTCATGTTCTCACTACAACGTATAGAACTTTAGACAAGGGGTATTTGAGATTTGCCCAGTATCATGCCACAACCCAAGTTAAGATCAATTAAAAAAGAAAAGATCGGAAAGGGTGAGATCTCCAGCAAGAGAAAAAGGAGAAAAAAGTGAACAACTTAATAAGAACTACATAAACATGGAGACCGACGTCAGATACATAAAAACCCTAAAAATATCTCCCTAAACTTTAATGGATGGAGGAACAAAGGTGGTATGCAAGATGTCCCAGAAAAAAAGTTAACCGTACTTTGAATTAGTATAACTCAAAACCTATTAAAGGTTTTTGAGGTCTTGCAAAATATAACAAATTTAACAACTATTTATCTGTCGATTCTGGAAATTTAAATAAATTCCCTTTAACGATATTGATTAACTAATGAGTTTAGTGGAGGCTATCAAAATTATATTTGCGCAAGGAAGTAAAATAATGAAACTTCGAAGTTTAAAATCAACAAATATATTTAAATTCATTTTAAACAAAAATACCTCTTCATATAGGTAATACAAATTAATTTTTTATTTTTTTTTAATTTTCTAAGCACCGTTTCCTTCAATATGGCCTCCATTTCTTTCCAAGCACAGTTGCGCCTTTGATCGCATTGATTGAACAACCTTTTTGATTAACTTGTGATTTTCCTTAAGTCTATCTCTTAACTGGTTGATGCTTTGTCGTAGAATAGAATACTCTTTATTCTTTAGATATCCCCTAAAGAAATATTCACACGGTGTTAAGTCAGGGGATCTTGGGGGCCATTCAATTGCATGATTTAGCGCGACAATGCGGCTGTCAAACGTTCCTCTTAGTTTTATTCTTACAACAAGCTGTATATGAGCTGGTGCGCCGTCTTAAATCCACCCAAGTCTATTGAATTGATTGCCGTAAATCTGGCGGAGTTCCGGAAAGATCCTTTCGTTGATCAGGCTCAGGTAGGCAGCACTATTCAAGTTATTCTCCTAAAACAATGGGCCGACACGATAGCCATTCCCGCATATTCCGATCCACAGAGACACTTTCTGCTGACAAATGCGTGTGTCAAAGTTGAATGCTGGGAGGTGGTTCAGCGGCGCATATTGCCGAATGTTATGGCTATTTACCTTTCCATTCATGAAAAAGGCTGCCTCGTCACCAATCAAAATGTTTTCCAAGAAACGAGCAGGTTTATGGAGAAGCCATTTGACAAATTGTATACGACGAGGAAAATCAGTTACAAAAAGCTGGTGTCAGGCATGCATCTTATAGGGATGCCATTTTAAGTCATATTTAATAATGAGGTTAAATGACGACTTTGACAATTGTAACCAATTCTTTCTGACTGATACATGTGGATTTTAAAGAAGTGTCATCTGAGCATTTTCGATATTTTCTGTTGTTCTTATGGTTCTCACACGACCCGAAGTACCTTTATTTAGATTTAAGCATATTCCTTCATGTTGGTATTTGCGAACATTTTTCCAAATTGTGGGCTTGCTTGGTGGGTGCCTACCTGGAAAACGTTGTTTAAATGAATCTTGTATTTGTTTAATACTACCAGTCTTAATAAAGTTTGTGACTACAAATACGCGTTGATCTTTTGTTAACTGCATGATTAAAAAGGTTCTATGGAAGTAAACTTTTACAGAGAATCGCTTTGATTTGCTTAGTAAGCAATAATGACGAGACCATAGGACAGCGTGGCTGAAAAACCACTGTAAAATGGCCTAGGCTTTGCTTGAAGAATCGCACCGTGAGCTAGGCTACCTAGCCTCCCTACGCTTCTCTTGAAAGTGCACGGTGGCCTAGCCTTTGTAGGTTTCGTTCTTATTATTTTACTTCCTTGCGCAAACATATTTTTGATAGCTTCCACTAAACCTAAACCCATTAATGTATTAATATCATAGAAGGGAGTTTAATGAAATTTTCAGAATCGACAGATAAATAGTTGATAAATAAATAACCTTTTGCAGAACTCCAAAATCTCTAATAGTTCTTGAGTTATACTAATTCAAAGTACGGTTAACTTTTTTCTGGGACACCCGGTATACAACGATAGCCGGTGTTCATATTAACCTTGTAATACAGGTTGATATTATTCTTCTTCGGAGTAGACCTGACACCAGAAGCAGCAGCCAAGTTCATTTTCTCTTTCATGGTGGCGTCGATGGATTCTTGCTTGTAGCCGTTGTTAACGAGAACTCGTGAAACCCTAAGTTCTAGATCAACAGCCATCCATGAGGATGAATAAGAAATTGCCCTGTTAGCTAAGGCATTGATGACTGATCTCTTGTAACGTTCAGGACACTCAGTAGCACCGTTTAAGCAGAAGCCAAGTTCGTGGCCTTAACGTATAATTTGGTCACAAATTTTGACTCCTGGGCACTTATGAGGATATCAAGGAATGGGAGGGATCATTCATCTTCCGTTTCGTTGGTGGAATTCAGAGACGAGATGTTCTTGAATGTTTCAACTAGGCCGTTCACTTGTTCGAGTTTATTCGTATTCGAAATTATGTCATCCTTATAGCGCGTATAGATTGAAGGCTTGGGCGATATATTGCTTTTAAAAATCTTGTTCTCAACTGAACCCATGTAAAGATTGGCAAAATAGACTCTAAGGGGTGACTCGAGCGCGTTCCATCGATTTGCACGTACAATTTCCCATCGGAACCTTAGAACGGGGCTTTTTTTGTGCATGCTTGGAGAAGCGGTTGCAATAAATATGTCTTAGGGAATGGTGAGGCGTGTGTAGCCTTCAGTATGGTAAATGGCATCGGTTATCAATTCGATGGTTTCATCAACGGAAACATTTGTGAAAGGAGATTTTACGTTCATAGAAGCTAGTACGGCTGCTGGTTGAGAAATCTGAAGGATTGATTGAGATGGTGAGCATTCATCATGTCTGGCCGTGGCAAAGGAGGAAAGGTTATGGTGACTCTAAAACGCCCTCACCAGACAGATATCCACTCTAATATCGCTTTTTGGAAGAAGAGAACTTTTCACGAAGAAAGAAGTACACATACACAAGAAGGAAGAGGGGCAACGCTGCCCGAAGTGGACCATGGGGCCTCCCAATCTCGAGCTTAAACGGCTTCTCATTCATACCATCAAGGGGGCAACAAAACCACCTCGAAGTACGGTCGTTAAGACAATCTTTGGAGCCCTAAATATAGCCCTCATTAGGCTTATTGAGACTCCCCACGGATACACTTCGCTATGTTGGACTGATGACGACATTGAAAAAATAGTGTCAAAAGAAGCCAGAAAGCCCCTTCGAAAAATTGGGCTTGAAGCTTCCGTACCCCAAGAAATCCTTGTAAAAAGAACGATAATCCTAAGGAGGCACGACATATTCTTCACTGACAATAGTTGAAAAGACATCAAGGCCGAGCTAACCAAGCACCAAAAATGGGCGAAGATTTCCAAGGTTGAAAAATTCGGGAAAAATATTGTCAAAATAATCTTCGAGAAAGTAGAGATGGCTCAGAGGGCCATGAAGAAGGAAATTTTTATGTTCTAACTTCAAATAGTCCCTGAGCAGGTCGAAGCTGAGGAATTCATCACTCTGGAAAGCTGTTTCCGTTGCCTTGCCATGGAAAAACACCCCACGAATGAATCTACGGCTCCCGACGTCACTTGCTCCGTGTGCTCAAAATTGGTCATGGATGGAAAGAGTTTACATCGGCAAACCTAGATGGGTGAACTGTGAAGGGGACCACAGGGCCTTGGCCATGAGATGTCATGTCCACAAAGAAGCTCTCAGAACAAAACGGGAAGTAACAAAGCAACAAAAGGTGGCAAAAAAGAAGACCTACGTCGAAGCGGTGGCGACGGCTACAACGACCATCAGTGGAACCGCAGCCCCAAAGCCAGTGATGCCAGGTGAAAGCAAAGGAATAATGACTATGGTCATTGTTGCTCACCTAGCAAACCTGGAAAACCCCGTCACTTTTCGGATAAATTAAATCGTCCCCTACAAAAGAACGGGGTTAATAAAAAGCTGTGGTTCCCGCCCAACCCCGCCTCGCAGGAAATACTAAATATCCAGTTTGTCGACGAAAAACAAAAGGACACCAACAAAGAAGATGAAGGATCAAAAAAGCAACAAAAACACACGGGAGATAACGTAACCACAGAAGAAGATGAATCGGAAAAAAGCGGAAACTCAAAAACGAGCTCGAAGAAAAAACGTCAAAGAAAAAAGAAGAAGACGCAAGTGAGACAAGAAACAAAGAAGGAAGAGAGTAAAGAAATGGAAAAAAAACTCAGAAGAAGATGAAGACGAAATCCTAGACTATCCTGGAGTACCCTTCACGAAGGAAGGGGATATCCTACTGCGGGGTTTCTTCTTCGACGCCCAGAACGTGAATCTCAAAGTCTTCGATGCTCCTGTATGCAGACCCCCAAAAGGAAACATAGAAAAACTGCTCGAAGCCATCTACCGTGGAGACTACAAGTGGAACTACAAAGGACCTTGTTCGCCGAAGGAAATAGGGGGACTACTGATGGAGCGCGCGATGGTCATCCCGGACTCGTGCATTCACACCGTCATTATGTCCACCTACAAGAAGATAAAAAGTGGCCGTAATCGTCTAAAGTACGAAAAAGTGTGGAAAATAGCAAAAAGCGAATAAATAACGATAATAAAGTGATTAGTGCGAAAAATAAATAATAATAACGGAAAGTGAATAACGATAATAAGGGAATAAATAACGATAATAAAGTGACTAAATTAGTGGTTAAAATAAGTAAATAAATGAAGTAGAAAAGCGAATAAATAACGATAATAAAGTGATTAAAACAAGTGACTAAAATAAATAATGATTGAAACAAATTATTGATAAATAATCTAAAGTGAGAAAAGTAAATAATATTAACAAAAAGTGAATATAATGACACTAAAGTGATTAACATATGTTTACAATAAATAACCAGACATGACTAAAATAAATAACGAATAAAAGAATAACTCAAATTGGAGATATGTAAATACTATAGTAAATGAATGCGACCAAAAGTGTATATGGTTATATCAAAATTTAATAATGTGAACAACCTATTCTTAAAATTAGTAATATGTTTTCATACAAAAACAAACCCAATAAATGTATAATATCAAAGATAAAAATAACTAACGTTTAGGTTAAAACAATATTATCCCCTGACAATTCCGGGGAAAATCCCTTTAATTCTTACTCATCCTCATATTTTACTCTTCTCCGCTAATTTAACAAAACCTTTCATCACTATTACCATTTATTTTTTTTATTTATTTTTTATTAAATTGTAAATATTTCTAAAAACTTATTGTATTTCTGTCTCTAAATATATCTTAATAATTCCATTTCTGTTCATTCCCTGAAGATGACCTAACACGATCGAAAAAGTGTAGGAATAAAGAATGTGTCATCCGCCGATCTTTTTCCTCGCCTCGAAGACCCCGTTAAAAAACTTGTAAGAAATTTTAAGAAAATACAAGTTAAAATTAATAACGCTGCCACAGCTGTATATATATATATATATATATATATATATATATATATATATATATATATATATAATGGAGCAAAACAATATGATTTTCGAACAAGCAAGCTTAGAATGCCTAGAGAAATCCCTGAGAAAAAATATATAATGTATGAATGGGTCACAATAAATTTAAACTTTGCTAAATTTTAGAGAAACACTGAAAGAATTACAAAAACAAAACTAAGAAGTCAATGCAAGAAAAATAAGAAAATAAAGATTTAACAACTTGAGTGAAAGACAGGATTCGAATGAATTAATAGGTGAAAAATTTAACCAGAGATAAACATAGACAGTAGTTTAAAATAACTGAAATCATGGGGAACCAACTAATAGAATAATTTAACTTTCGGGTCATTGAGTGAATTGTTAACAAATTGTGGGTAAAAATTAATTATAAATAAAATTTGTGCATAGGAAATACGAAGTCTGTATGGCAAGGCTATTAGGCTATAGCTAGCCTTATTTTTTATCTCTCTTTCAGTCATCATTTATACATATAAGCTGTGTTCTTATACCCCTGTCACAATGGTGTTAAGTTTAAATATAAAATTTAGTAACAACATGTTGTAAAAATATAGATTGTAATTGAAAGATAATTTAGTGTAAATTTCCAGATAGAAATTGGATTCCTAGAAGTCTTAATAACTTAATTAGAAAATAAAAGCTACTGGTTTATCCGAATAGCTCGAAAGAAAGGTAGGGGTTACCATAATACAACTGCTGTGACAGAACATAAAATGATGAAAGTAGAAGAACGTGTTTTCTCTCGGGAGGAAGAACCTGAGACACATCTATTCCAGAGAAAGCTCTCCAGTTCGAGTTGAATTGAATACTGTCGAACATAGGAATTAGGAGCCGAACTGCGATGGATATTTAATCTCCTATGAAAGTTACCCTTGTCCTTTGACGTGACCACGCATTTGGCCTTCGCCCATAAATCTACCTCATTCGACCTTGTCCTAATTGGATCATAAGTATATCAGTACGTTTGCACTTGCTGATCTTCTTCTTTGTTTGTATGTAATTGTGTCCATTCATTGCTATTAATGAACCAATGTTCTAGTCTTTCTTTACTTTGTCTCTGAGGATGATACAAATGTATCGAAACGCGTCAGTAAATAAAGTCTTTACCGAAAGGACTCTTCTCCTATTCCCCTTTAAATTTAAAATGTGAGTTTTAATCAATTTTGGAGAACTCATCCTCGGCCTGAATTCAGACCTAAAGGCGAATATACAACAAATCGAGAAATTTGAAAATGAAAATCACAAATAAGAGATTAACCGACTCTTTTAACAAAGCTTGTTACTATGAATATATATAATATATATATATATATATATATATGTATGTCCCTGTATGTCAATGATATCATAGATTTATCTTTTATTATTTCAAGCTCCCAACAAATTGTATGTATTTCTGATGCCAAAAAAATTAATCAAAACCTGAGATTGTACTAAGTTTCCCAGTTGCTCATGTGCATACAATTTACAAACCCAGCTGGGTCCCACATCGGACCAGGCTGAAAGTGTTGGCAGAGATCATTTTGACATATACTTAATATTATTTGCATATATATTTGAATGTGAAATTAAGTAAATCCTTCCTTACATCTACGTTTAATAAGGAACATTTATGAGTTATTGCCAAAAATGTGAAAATTTGTGGAAGGAGAAGGCCTTATAAAATCACTAAGGCCACTAATATTGCACATTGAGAAGTAAAAGTGATTGTGTCGGAATGTTACAATACTGCCAAAGACTAAGAAACAGATAAATAAAAGAGATACACATCTAGTATCAACCATAACTACTTGATGGTCTCACCACGCAGTTGGATATGCTGGGTGGGATGCAAATGAAAACATCATAATTTTACGAGTAACATCGCGAATAGGAGAAAGCATTTCAGAGTCTATCTCTTATTGAGAGTGGAAACACGTCAGCTATTCCAAGGAATCATCGCATACGCTCCTTTCTCTCTACGGTCGGATGTAGTCTTACAGAAACTGGAAGGGTCCTTATAGAGGTGCCCTGTTATCATTAAGTACACAGGCGGATCCAAGAACAATTAATCCGTGACACTGATTTTGCAATATTAGCAGTTCTTTTAATTACCACACAGATGTATTCGTTGATTTGGGGTGATTAAACCTGCCATAAGTTACAGGGACAATTTACTGCCAAAGTTAATTTGTAATTGAATAATCTGCTCTAGACCTCAGAGGTGTGTGGGTTTCTGAATTGGACGATTGGACATCAGCGTCAAGTATTATTATCCCTGGCTTAGAATCCACAATCTCTATTTTAAACAAATGTCTACAAATTTTCAGTTGATTATTCCTCAAAGTTTATCTGTTATTGCAAGAAAAAATTGCTAAATATTATTATTAGTTTAAACTGCTATGATCTATATATTTTTAGCAATATCACTAGGATTCATCTTTATTTTTTAACAATGATTGGTATGTAACTTGTTTGCTGAAAGAAATTATATAATTCTATTTTATTATATTTTATAAAATAAATATAAGCAATTCGTTTTGCTTAAGATATTTTTCCACAAAATGCCTCATTTTAGTAAATTTGATTCACTAATCAATTTAACACAGTTTAGAACGCGAATGTAAATTTGTCAGTGTGACAAAAGACAATCTTGAAAGTTTTCCATTTTCTCGAGGAGCGTGTTATGAACCACTTTATATAGCGCTGTAAGGGTTATTGAAACGACTACAAATATAAAGAGAATAGAATTTCAGCTCTCTTTCTGGATATAATAAACAGAAAATACCTCTGAATGCTGATTGCATTATATTGGAACTCTCAGGAGAGAAGTTAGATCCAATGGGTAATATTAATATATAAATTAAAGTACTTTTTAAATGAGAAGGTAAAAATTTTAAGATTCCCATATAAAATTTTATTTTTTTCTCGATCACAATGGCTTGTGATGTTTTATTATCCATATAGAGAAAAATGTTGACTGAAAATTCCGTTTTTGCTTTTGAGATGTATTAAATCGTTAATCCAGATACAAAGGAAACGTTAGTATTACAGAGACCTTAAATTGATGGAGGAGATTGTTCATGGCAGGAAAGGGGTAGGAACTATTTGTTGTAGTGATTATTGTTTCTATTCTCTCAGGGTAATTGCAAAGAATTTAATAAAATTCATGAAAACCCATCATCCCAAATTATTTTTATCGGAGAAGACTAACTGCGCTCTGATCGCGCTAAGGAAATTGTCTTCTTCCTTCGTAGGTTAGAGTTCCGAGAATCGACATGAGCAACATTTATGAACCAGATGTTGACCAAAGAAGATCAGAATACAAAAGTGTTGAAAGGCGAAACAACGTCGGAGCGAAGAAATATTAATTAAATTTGCCTTTTTTGTAGTGTAGTAAAATAAAAAAAAATGATACCAGTGAATTTTATCTCTTTTATGGATCTGAGTCTTGTATTTTGACCTTGTACATGCCTAGTCTTATGCCCTGCAATCGCTCAACATATGTTTTTATTATTCTTGATTGCTTTATTTAATGAGAGGATTTAATTTATGTTTGTCATTCACTCCCATTGAGCGATTTATAGCACCACGGGAATTGCAGGTTGGAGATGTTTAGCGGATGTCAGGTCCCACCTGTTCTGGTGGAATTCGAGGGAGTGATGTGCACGGCCTGAATCTATTGCTGAGAGGAGACGTGGTGCGTTAGCGTACATAATAGCAGGCATAAGGTAGAAGTTCATGGCACGGCATAAGGGAGCTCAATTTTCCTTATGGCGAAGGGAGTGCCAAGAACACCTACCGGAATTACCGCGTCTTGTTGTTTTGGAAGTACCATATTTGCATTTAATTATTATCGTGGTCTTTGACAGGTCCTCTCCTCGAGGTTATGAACAATATTCTCTTCCCTGTTCGAGTATTCTCAGCTCACTATAATGCGGGATAATATTTACTCCTCATTGTTTTTACAGTTGATTCTTTTGCTGTTTATCAACCTTAATATTTCAAAATATATGGATTTTACGCCTAGGGATTTTTTTTATCTATTCTTTGATGATGAAGTGTGCAATCACATTGTCATCCAATCAAATCTGTATGCTCCTCAAAATCATCTACTAAGTTTAAATCTTATTTACACGAAAAGCAAGTTTTCTTGAGTATTTTGATACCGTTTGGGTATAGTAGTACTCAAAGTAAAGTAGCATATTGGAGTGATGGGGACGGTTTGAGGAATCAGGCCATTTACATTGCGATGCGTCGCAACATGTTTGACCAAATCATGAAAGCATTGCATTTTCAAGACAATTCAGAGATTGAGTGCAAAGATAAATTTTCTAAAGTTCGAACACTAATTACATTTATGCACGTCGTTTCATAGAGCATTACATGCCATCTAAAACTGTATCTCATGATGAAGCAATGGTGGACTACTTTGGAAAGCATGGTTGCAAACAATCAATTTGCAAAGAAACCAATCCGTTTCGGCTATAAAATATGGTGTAAAAATTCTCTCTCAGGATATTTGATCACTTTTGAACCATATCAAGGAAAATTTAACACAATTGATGATACGTATGCAAAAAAATAAGTTCGTAAAATGTGCTGCAACTGTGCTTCCAATATTGAACCAATAAAGTAGGGAAAAGATTAATCTATCATGCACTTTATATTGCGATAATTACTTTATTACAATGCATCTATTGATTGGGATGAAAACTCACGGTTACAATTGCATTGTAACAATCATAGCTAATCGCGTTCCAAAAGAGTCCACATTGTCAAATGGACACTATTTTCTGCCTGAAAATATTGGAAAATACTTTATTATGTACACCACAATCAGCCAACGCTCGAATAAGTAAGTAAAGTTTCGTCCATATCAGTCATTGCAAATAAGGTCACTTTTAAAAATTTTTAGGTCAACCTTTTCAATTTTGCTACCTTACTTATCACATTAAATAATTATCTATTATGCTACGCACTTAGACCTCAAATAGAGGAGGATTAATAGATTTTGCTACCTTTTTAGTTGTATAAAGTTTATAGAACAAATACTCCAACTTAAACAATTTGTTTCATAAATATTCTTATTTTGTATTAATTTGTCGCACAATCTTAAATTATTTTCATGCCATCAAATTAATTAAGGAGCGGAAACATTCATGCTGTATTTTTTAGAGTTAGATCATGTTTTCATCTATACAAACTATAGTCGTAAGGAAAAAGTTTGTTTCTGCCAAATTATTGCTCCATTGAATTTTTGTATCCATATCCTCATAGTGTGACCATATGTTAACGTGCCATATCTCGCACACGATTAAAGTTAAATAATTTATACTTGATATGGTAAGTGATACCAACTCGTATGAAATACCGTGTAAAATTTAGGGACATCAGAATTTGGGGGGAGGAATTAATCTGAGGGGGATTCGGGTTATATATTGGGTTGAGGAATAAGTTCTTGCGGTTTTATCAAATTTATTCATTACCATTAATTTTTTTTAGAAAAACTTCATTTTTAATTTATAAAAATATGCAATTTAATCAATAATGTATTCTCCGTTCTCATTTACGACTTCTTCCCAACGTTCAACTAGTTTTACGATGCCTCTGCCATAAAAATCTATGGAAATTGACTCGAAGAATTCGTCTAACCAGGTTCTTAATTCCACATCAGTATTGAACGAAACGCCGCGCAAATTGTTGGAGAGCGATCAGAGCAGATGGAAATCCGATGGAGCCAACCAAGCCTGGCGAATGTGGAGGATGCGGCAGGATTTCCAAATTTAGCGTTTGGATGGCGTCTTTTGTCATATTGGCAATGTGAGGACGAGCATTGTCGTGTTGCAGAAGGACTCCATAACGTCGATGAGGTCGCTTTTCACGAATAGCTTCGTCGAGTCGATACATTTGTTGAACGTAGAGTTCTGCATTGACAATCTCGTGGTTCGCAAGGAGCTCATAAAGAATGATGCCTTCGAAATCTCACCACACAGACAGCATCGTCTTTCGTGGACGAAGTCCTTGCTTTAATCGCGGAAGTGGTTTTTTATTGGGGCTAAGCCATTGTTTTTGATGGTTCATGTTGACATAAACACAGCACTTATCGTCGCCAGTGAAGAAGAAATCTGTCATTATATCCACGAATAGCCTTGTGACGAGCAAGCAAATTTGCGGCAATCGTGGAGCGTTGAAGTTTGTTGTTTTCGCTCAAAGCGTGCGGAACCCATGCACAGTGATTTTGAACTTTCCCCATCGAATGAAGGTGATTCACTACAGTTTTCTGATCACAGGCCAATTTTACAGCCAATTCTCTAGTAGATTGACGAGGATTTTCATGAAGAATGGTGTTCATTCGATCTTCATCCAACTTAATAGGGCGACCTGAAAGTTCTTCGTCATTAAGATTGAAATGACCCTTTTTGAAACGTGAAAACCACCATTGAGTTGTCCTTTCTGATAAAGCATTTTCTTCATACACAGCACAAATATCGCGAAGAGCTTTGGCTGCGTTTGCATTGTTCTCGTCTCGATTGAATATGAATAACAACAAGTGTCGAAAATGCGCCTTTCTTTCAACTTGACATTCTATTTTGAGGGTACAGAACAAAAATTAAATTAGCACAACTTTTAAATTAACCGCAATGACTTATTACTCAACTCAAGACTTAGCCTAAGCAAAAGCATAATAATAATATTCAGAAAGATGTGTAAAGTAAATTCTGACAAAAAAACTTGAATTAACCTTTTTCTCTAGAATTTTTGTACGACATCAGCCATTTTTGACTAAATTATTTTATTTGGATTACTTTTTCTTATTCCTTTCAGCTTCTCTAGAATTAATATGTCTCTTAAGGAAAGAGACAATTAGTTGTTAAATGGAAGTGGTGGTGTGTATGTTGGCACAAAAGATTCATTGCCTGGTGTTGAAGTTTTGGGGAGACATTTTCTCTTCATTATTATTTATAGTTATGGAAAGGTTTTAAGTAGAGGCAAAGTTTGTAACTTCTTAGAAGTGTTACTGCGATCATTTAACTGGATAGATATCAACTTCAGCAGCAAATCCTGAACCAAGACGATCCATTCTTGCTTATTAACAGGCGGAGGTTGTCATAATTTGCGGGGGTTAGCTTCTCAACTTGTCCTTTTAAGGATCGACTACAGGCTTCCAATCGCATTAAGATCCAAGTAGTTTCCAGACCATGGGTCCAGGAAGGAGCACAATGCAGTGGAGGTGTCTTAGCCACTTCGTTACTAAGGCCGATGACATCTTGCTCTTTATCAAGCTGTAAAACTCAATGATCTCTCCAAAAGTGCTTTTGCTTTGTTAGTAGTAGTTTCTATAAGTGGACATTTTTGGTTCTTGAGACAAAATTTTCTTCACGACAAACGAAGCCTTCCAATGATTGTATGGGGATCATTCAAAGAGACGGAAGAGGGGGAGGGAAAAGTTTATTACCATTTGAGTTAGTTTATTAGCGCTTATTTTTAGTTTTTGTCATTAAGCTACGTCATTAATGAAGAAACTCCTTGCTATATCTTCAAAATATTGTCCAATTTAAAGCGTATAGCATCCGAGAGTGACATAAAATAGAGGTAATATAGAATTAAGTGAAAAATAGACTAATTTGGTATTGAGGGTTGATGCAGGATAAAACTTTTGATTACTCTAACCGAATCCTAGATCATTTAACGCAACGTTGTTGTTTTACTCCAAGATAATTACTTCCTACTGAAGCATTTCCTTCCTTTTTTCAGATCAAAATATAGTTACATTAAGAAACTGACCAACAAATTAGAATGAAAAGAATATTAACATTAAACTAGGATAAAAGATAATGTTACCCCATTCTTGATACCTTCTTTTCCAGGAGCCCTTGCCTCCCTACGCAACAAAAAGCGGTTCAATTCAAAGAAAGAGAAAACAAATCCCGCCGTCCTTTCCAGCACGGTGACGGGGTGGATATCATCAAGAGGCTCATAAGAGAGAAGCCTCTTTAGTCTGAATTTGAAACAACAGCACTATTAAAGGTTAGAGAATAGGGGAAAGTAGGTAGAACAACGCGCCTGCGCAAATACCTTTCTTGTAGAAAAATGGCGCATTTTTTAATAATTATGGACTGAGATCATGAATCACCAAAGAGCTGTCGAGATTCCATAGAGGCGGAAGTTTTGTCCCCCTTTAATGCAATATTGCAATGCAACAGGCCCACAAAATGCGGCGCCAATTCAGATTTCAAAAGACATTCAGGCCCACAAATGACCCAGACGCGTTGAAACCAAACAAACTCGAAATTAACAGCTTAGAATAGGCTTCCGTGGCATATTAACAATCAATCAATACATTTCCAAAGAATATAGTCATATTTTTGATAATGACGAAATGGCTAGGAATATACTCTTTACTTGTAGATATTTTCCAATTAACTTATTACCAATCAAAAGTAAATCAATTAGGCCACCTGAGAAAGGGTTTTACAGCTAGTAAGGGTGGATCAAGAATGTGCACCGAGTTAGGTAGACTAAAAAAAGGAAAAAGAGGTGGGAAGGGTATGGTAGGTTCACGGTTCTGAAGAAAGCTTATGATTGAGTAGAGAGAGAAATATTATGGCAAGTTCTGAGTGGTTAACTGTTAGATGGGGTGTATAAATTTATCTTGAAAGTAAGATGGGTCAAAGATGCTTTTAATAAGTAATTTAGCATATGTGTGTGGGAAGTGGTGGCCATAGCAGATGTAGTGCTGAGGGAAGTAGGTATAGAAAAAGTAGATGAGAGTGAAAAAGAATGGTGACGAATGGATTCTATTATTTATGTCAGTGTATTGAAATGAACTGGTGTTGGTGAGGAGAGTGAGGGGGATTTTGAAATTTTAATCATAGTTTAACTACAGAACTACAGAATCTAGGACCAGCAAAGACCCTAAGGTCCGCTCGAGGCTAGTCCGCTACACTAAATCAAAAACTACGATACACCCTTATCTACGAGTGTATCTCTAACATGCTATTTTTTTTTTTTTTAATACTATCTACTGTACACACTTATCTACATGTGTACATTATCGTGCAATTTTAACTAATCAAACTAGGGGTCTGGGGAGATAGAAAGTTTTTCTTCTCATCTTCCGCAGCCACTCGACTGCTAGTGGTGAAAAGCTAATTTAGGGATAGAGACTACTTATAGGATAGGCGGAAAAGAAATGGGACATCTAAGCTACACATGCAGAGAATCGCCGGCATCATAATTTCATATCCTTAAACCTCCGCTCCAAACTCTCTCTCTGCAAGGACGTTTAAATTCACAGTGCTCAACTACGTTATATTTGAACTATTCAAATGCACGTCGAGACGATTTTTGAACATATTAACCGAAGTGCTATCTACTACGTGGGTGGGCAGCCGATTCCAATTTTGAGTAACTTTAAATGTAAAGTAGTTTTGGGCTATACTAGTGTTAAAACGCTTGTTCACTAATTTTAACCCGTGCTTAAAGAGAAGGTGTGAGAGAGAAGTGTTAAATGTGAATCAAGAAAAAGTTTAAATTATAATGTTATTTTGGGGTGACAATAGTGTTAGGTACGATATACGATTCCATGATGTCACTTTCCATCAGAGCATAACAAGCACAAAAAGCTGTGGACGCAAAATGAACAGCAAGCGGGAAAGGTATTTAGGATTTAATTACCCACATTTTTGACCAGGTTGAGAAATATGTTGGTATCAGTATAACCAATTGCGTTAGAAATATTAATTTTCTTAACTGTAATAAGGACATATGTAAACATTTATTGCCTCGTAATATAATACATGTTTTTTAAATTCGATTAAAACTAAGATTTTAGTTAAACGAAAAATAAAAAATATATATATTTTAAATTACAATTAAGTAAATTGCTTACAACATTTTGAAATTGACACCGGAAGTGTGGTAATGATGTTACTCTTGACCTTTGATTTCCTGCTTCCTCACGAGATGGAATCAGGAGGCGGGCCCACTTCGCGCTGGCTGACTTGCGAGTAAGCTGTGGATAGCCATGGGTTGGAGTCCACGTCAAACTTTCAATCCTCAACGAGAATTCAAAGGCCTCAAACATTAATATTTATCGAATATATTTGAAGTTGATAAAAAAAATAAATTGATGGATAAAATATTGGATAATAAATTTAATAGTAAAGGAAAGTTCAGACAGAAATGAATTTCGTCTAAATTTTGATTTAAATTTAGTCATTGAATACAAATATTTGCAAATAATTTTGGCTTTCGATCTCGATTGTTATCGATAAAAGGCGAAAAATAGGACCTGGTGGAAACATATAGAAAGGATAGGGTAAAATTGCCTCTATGAGGTAAATAAAAACAACTCGGAGGGGAGATTAAAATCTTAAACAATTAATCCAATGAATACAAAAAAATAAAAATCAATAAATCACCAAAACAGATCAAGAAACACTATGATAATCAACGATAAAATCACGAATAAAAAAAGCATAAATGAAAACGTTTATGTATATATCGATAATTGGACGGAATTCCCCCAGTTAGAGTAAGGAGAAATATCGCATGAAAACAAGACCATGAAAAGAATAATGCTCACACGCTTCCATTCTTTTGTTTGTTTGTAAGTCTCTTAGACCAACTAGACATTCTCCTTACACAATCCTAAATGTTAGTCTGGGGTCTACTGGTATATTCCAAATTTTCATTGTAGTTGCTTCTGAAAAGCGGCAACCTTGAAGATGTTAAGAACTCTGTACCCATCAATCAGTCTTTTCTAAGCAACATCGAAGAGTACTGTAAACACTCGAATACAATCATTGTTCAGAAGCCGCCAGATAGGACCGTAACTATTACTGAAAATACACCACAACAGGAAGGATTCAGGATTATTTATAGTATAATGATTACGTGAAGGCTGTTAAGACGGATTTAGTTCTATGAGAACTACTGCTGCATAGAATTAAGACCCTTCGTTATATAAATTAAAAGAGGTATTTAAATAAATATAAATAAAAAATAAGTGAAACATGTGCTGTTATCTCAGAAACACAGTTTAGAGCAAGGCTTGAGGATGTTAATTGCAGAAATGGGAAGAAAACATGTAAGCAGATTCCAAGCAAGGTGCTAGGGTCACTTTCGCTTGATGATGATGCATGTAATATTCTTTGACCTTATTCAAGTGTATTACAGTTAGTGTAACCCAAATTTTCCCTGGCTTTCTCTCTCTTTTGCACTGAAAATGAACTACTAAAAGATGTTAATAATAAACAATAGTTTTGGAAGAAGGTGGAACAATTAGAATTAGTAGACCACACTCTTAAACAACGGATCTCCAAAAACACACACACTAGTAAAACATGTGGTTTACCTTAACAGAATATCGATAAAGGAAAATACTAAAATTGGCGCCAATTATTCTTCCTTGAAGCCATATATATTCAAGAAAAGCAACCAAGGTCAAAAATACAATTAAATTCCCATGACATAATTCCAAGTGCAAGAGGATGGAGTCGAGCAATAGCGCATTGTTAACCTATTAGCCCTAGCAGGCGTGGAATTTAACCTAATACTAGCTCTGTGAGTTACTGACGAAAATTTTGATGTGAACTTCTTAACGGAGCCTTAAAATTGAAATAAGTTTATTGTAAAAACATATTACAACAAACTACCGGAGGACAATCCTGGTGCTAGCAGCCGTGACAATGCTAGCTCCATTAGCGCAATCTAATATTGCTGCGATTAAAGTGCTCGTAGTTGGCTTTAAAGTTTCCACTACGTTAACTCTGTAAGCTCTAGATAGGCAATGGCTTATATTCTAATCCCAAAGTGCTATATTAAAGGGATACCCCACGATACCTTGGAACCGACATTATTCACTTTAATAAAAGTGGAGTGTTTATGGCCGGTCTAAAGATTTGCGTGGTTTACTAATAACGTGGTTTACTAATCGCCATGGTAAAGAAACATAACCTCTGCCACTACCCATTTGCTAGAAGTTATCCATCCTTGACCAGCTCTCCCCCCCCCCCTCCTGCCCATATGGGATTTAGTTTGCTCACACGCTTCCATTCTTTTGTTTGTTTGTAAGTGTGTAACCACATGTGTAATATTTAAACCAATTTCTTGTAACATTGTCCCATTTGTCTCTGAAGATCATAAGCGCAATATCGAAACGCGTCACTGTAGTAAAATATTGGGCAAAATTACATTAATTTCCTACTATATTTCTTAAGATAAAAAACTTAAGTTTTTAATGAACTTCGGGGAACTTTCTCACTGATCAAATCAATTTACACACAAGCAAATGCACACAATATCCTATATAAAAACCTGCCGTCTCTATACATAAGCTTAAATTTTGTCAACTTTATATAAAATTGTGCCTCAGGGATTTTTCTTTTTATGGTTTGATCCTCCGAGCTAAGCTTGCCTTAAAAGCTGCTACCCCATAAAGGGGGCGTGTTTAGTAGATGAACGCCCCTGTCACAACTGAGGAGCAGCACGTGCCCTCACGACTCCAGGGCCCCAAGAAAATCATATGCTTTCTTTCAGGCCGTCTTTTGACTCCTCTTTTAAATATTCCATTTTCATTCTATCCATCTTATGGGGGCTGATTCAGGGGTCTAATTCCCCTACTGCAAACCTAACTTGGAGAAAGGCAAAACCATCACGTTCGCAGTGCCCGTAATTCCCCCCTCCCCTGGCCTCCACTTTATAGATTTGTCCTCACAATTAGCCCAATACAGCCTCGCTGCTATTGCGCTCTAAATTCGAAGAGATAAAATCTTAAAAGCAAATGAAACGAAAATTCTATGGTAGCCAATTCCAGCATTTACACCATTATACTCGCATGACTTTTCTTTATTCAATATCTCATTTTAAATAGTTTTAATTACAACTTTATCAGAAATTAAGTTTCATAAATCTTGTCAACTAATTTAAAAACTTTGGCGAAGATCGTAGTTATTTTTCAAATGGGATTTAACATTAAATATCATGGATTTGGCTGGATAACATAGTTGGTCATTTTCAGTGCAATTCGTAAAGGAAATTCATTAGGTTCCATCCCTATAATTGCTTAACTCCGAGAGTTTAAGGAACACAAAAGAAGAACAAGAAAAGATGGAGTCGGCAAAAGGCTGATCAATAGATAGCCTATACTGTGTACATTCCTAAAATCGTCCACTAATAAGAACGTGAATAATAATATAATTCGGAGTCTATTAATTTCATATGAAAGAGGCCAATGTACTAAACTACCAAAGAAGTAAACAACATGAACAGAGAGTTGAAATAGAACAATATTCTTTCAAGTTGCACACCTAAATTCCCTTTGCAGAAAAGGGGACATCACTTCCATTCCATCTGTTAACGTGTCCATGTCCATACAGAGAAGAGACGAGAGTGATTAGCAGCAGCACAATTAAATTTTAGGAGGTGTAGCAATTGTTCAGTAGGTTAATGGCTGACTACCTGTGCTTAATTAGGATCAATTCAAATAACCCAGTGAGCGACACATTGCGAAAAGGTTTAAACGGCGAGACATCTAATGTACATATTAGTAATGCAATATTCCATGCAAATTTATGTCTTATGTGGTTATGAGTAGATTGTGAATCGTTCTCACAATTATTGAATTTCAGAAAATTGGTTTCTAATAATACTCCAAGACCAACTAAAACTTTCCTTTATAAAAGAAAGCACCTTATGAAGATGTTTTGGTGTATTTACTACCGTTTAATCGTTCTCTAAAATCTTGGGTAGTTCAGTGAAAGCGAGACCTTTGAAAATTGGACCTCTGAACATCGGGGAGTCATAAAACGAATATGATAAAATATAACAGACTTGATTCAATCTTAGATTGTATATAAACATTTAAATTCACTACAAAAGTACATTTAGTGAGTCGTTGTTAATTAAAGAAAAATCAAATTATAACATGTCGCACGGAACATTCGAAATTAATGATTTTATAAAAATTCTGAAGCTTCAAACTAACATGCAGATTTGTGAAAATTTATCTGAACTTCAATTAAATATTTCCTTCGCTTACGAAATTATTAATTTACGTTCATATTATCTTCCCCAATGCCATCTTTCCTTATCTACAATAATGTTTATTTTTATGTATATTTTTGTTGCGTTTCTACTTTTCATTGCCCAGTTTTAGATGGTAGCGATTATATCGAAAATTGTTCTGTACTAAACAGATGCTCCAAATGTTGCTCTAGAGTTTCAATATATATATATAAATATATATATATATATATATATATATATATATATATATATATATATATATATATATATATATATATAAAATATATATATATATATATATGAAAAAATATCCAAGACAAATTGCTGCGGTTAAGGTAATGGCAAAATTAGACAACTGTTCTGCTTCAGGTCCAGCAGGTGATCCTATCCTCCTTGAACTGGAAGACAACACTTAGGGATGACCCATCCATCAGCCCAAAAAAGCTGATTTCAAAGACACGCCTTTATGTCGTCTCGTTTACCGTCACAGAAAACTGTTATTATTAATATATTAACAGCGTTGACTGAGCCAAAACGCTCGAAAGATGGAAAAATATCCAAGACAAATTGCTGCGGTTAAGGTAATGGCAAAATTAGACAACTGCTCTGCTTCAGGTCCAGCAGGTGATCCTATCCTCCTTGAACTGGAAGACAACACTTAGGGATGACCCATCCATCAGCCCAAAAAAGCTGATTTCAAAGACACGCCTTTATGTCGTCTCGTTTACCGTCACAGAAAACTGTTATTATTAATATATTAACAGCGTTGACTGAGCCAAAACGCTCGAAAGATGGAAAAATATCCAAGACAAATTGGTGCGGTTAAGGTAATGGCATAATTAGACAACTGCTCTGCTTCAGGTCCAGCAGGTGATCCTATCCTCCTTGAACTGGAAGACAACACTTAGGGATGACCCATCCATCAGCCCAAACAAGCTGATTTCAAAGACACGCCTTTATGTCGTCTCGTTTACCGTCACAGAAAACAGTTATTATTAATATATTAACAGCGTTGACTGAGCCAAAACGCTCGAAAGATGGAAAAATATCCAAGACAAATAGCTGTGGTTAAGGTAATGGCAAAATTAGACAACTGCTCTGCTTCAGGTCCAGCAGGTGATCCTATCCTCCTTGAACTGAAGCAGAGCAGCTGTCTAATTTTGCCATTACCTTAACCGCAGCAATTTGTCTTGGATATTTTTCCATCTTTCGAGCGTTTTGGCTCAGTCAACGCTGTTAATATATTAATAATAACAGTTTTCTGTGACGGTAAACGAGACGACATAAAGGTGTGTCTTTGAAATCAGCTTTTTAGGCTGATGGATGGGTCATCCCTAAGTGTTGTCTTCCAGTCCAAGGAGGATAGGATCACCTGCTGGACCTGAAGCAGAGCAGTTGTCTAATTATGCCATTACCTTAACCGCACCAATTTGTCTTGGATATTTTTCCATCTTTCGAGCGTTTTGGCTCAGTCAACGCTGTTAATATATTAATAATAACAGTTTTCTGTGACGGTAAACGAGACGACATAAAGGTGTGTCTTTGAAATCAGCTTTTTTGGGCTGATGGATGGGTCATCCCTAAGTGTTGTCTTCCAGTTCAAGGAGGATAGGATCACCTGCTGGACCTGAAGCAGAGCAGTTGTCTAATTTTGCCATTACCTTAACCGCAGCAATTTGTCTTGGATATTTTTCCATCTTTCGAGCGTTTTGGCTCAGTCAACGCTGTTAATATATTAATAATAACAGTTTTCTGTGACGGTAAACGAGACGACATAAAGGTGTGTCTTTGAAATCAGCTTTTTTGGGCTGATGGATGGGTCATCCCTAAGTGTTGTCTTCCAGTTCAAGGAGGATAGGATCACCTGCTGGACCTGAAGCAGAGCAGTTGTCTAATTTTGCCATTACCTTAACCGCAGCATATATATATATATATATATATATATATATATATATATATATATATATATATATCGTAGATTAAGGATGAAATACATACAACTGAGCTTGGCGGAATTTATTTCTAAGCTTTTGGACCTAATCTAAGGGCTTCTTCAGAGATGTTACGAATGTGAGGTGGAGACTAAGAATTGCCTCAGGCATAGTCAAATTTGTATAGGAAGAAGAGAGAGATCACCTTAGAAGAAAGCACAAGATCATGTAGTCGTAGAGGAAAAACGTAAGGGCGGATATGGAGAGATAACAGGTGGGTGGCTAGACACCGTTTGAAGTGTTTTTTTCTAATATTTGCTGAAATGGGACGACGGGAGGATAAGTTGGGGGCGAGAGACACGCGTTTTTCCGAAAATTAGTTCGTGTTGTTGTTATTTGATGTATCTTAGTTTGTTGTTACTGGTATACACGGAACATTGGTGTACATGATAGGTAAGTGGCATTACATACGACCCAATGTATTTCGTGTGAGTCTATGTGTAAGTAGTGTGGCCTGGATGATCAGTATGGTGCTGGGTAGGTAGCTTCCTAGTCAGACTCATTCTCTCACACAGAGTGGTATAGGTGAAGTAGGAAAGGGTCCGGGTAAAATAGTAAAGAAAATTTATTAAAGAAAATTGATTAGTCCGATTCTTGAGCGGCAGATTCTGGGACACTTTAGACAAGGGAAAGCGCCTGGCTGAGGGCGCTCTTTTCTGCCAGACGGCGTTCGTCTGCCAGATCTTCCCCGAATATGGAGTGATGAAACTGTATGGCTCCAGCACGTCAAGTTGTTTAAAGTGAAGAATCAGGTGAGCAGACTTCGATCCCACATACTTAACGCTAGTAGTCCGAGTCCAGTGGCACGGACGACCGAGACGGCTGGGGATGACCTAGCGCTGCAGTGAGCTGCCGAAAGCCCAGGTTCTTGTTTGGTCCGCCTTTTGACCCCAGCCCACCTGGCTTTGCCTTCATCCGTCTTCTCGAGAAAGTTGATCCTAAGAATGAGATAGGCCCTAGGCCACAGACCCCAGATCTGTCGGTGAAGCGCAAGCTCCTTAAAGTACTTCTCTTATTAACAGATATATTTATGCACTCCTGTTTCTTTAAAACTCTAATTCAAATAGGGAAAGGAAACGTTGGGGTTCTCTTTTATATTAACTGATAATTAATAAAAGAATATGGTCTTTTTTTCCAAGAAACCAATTTCCAATTATTTTCAATTGCATAAAATTAAATTAAGTTTCATTTGTTTGGAGAAAGTACTCTGTTAGATGTAATTATTTATGTAATCCAAACACCGAATACTTTTAAATAAATTTTAACTTTCGTCAGAATTTTGATATTAAAAGTTCTGGGATATTGCATTGGTGATTTCCAAACAATTATCTCGTAAAGGTTAAGTAAAGTCGATGGCCCACTTGTTTCCTACTGGTCAATAGATTCTCTTCCAAAAGTCTACGCTCCCTTTGTACTTAATTTCGATAGATTTTAAATTATAACTTTGCTTGTTTCTAAAGTCCACCCTTAAAATGGTTTCGGTCGAAGATCTCCCAGTGACATGGTGTGTTTTTTATTCCTATTAACCTAACAAAGAAACATCAATGATTTATTTTAACAAAAACGAATAGATATAAAGATTAATATTAATAATAACAAGCAGGATTCACCACCCTGCTATGGTTTAATTACGGCTATCTCGAAGGAACACTGTTAACCTCTGAAGAAATTTGTTGTTTCCTAGATGAATTTAGTTATTTTGGCGTTTTAGTTGATATGGTAATTATGAGGTCGTTTATTGTGATCTGTCAGATTGATTCGGTGTGTTTAATTGATTCGATGAATTTGACGGTTCGACGTGTGAGGAAGTTTAGGTCAAGTTGTTTGGTATTTTTAGAACTAATATTATAGGGGTTTTTTTATTAGATGGTTAGGAATTGTTTGATGTCTTCTTTAGTTTAGGTCAGGTTGTTTAGTTTTCACTTTAATTCTTTTTCGTTTTACGAAGGTCAGATCTGGTTAACTGAGATCTTTCGTTTTATTTGATGGTTATGAGTTCCTTGATGCTTTACGAAGGTTAAGTCTAGTTATTTGGGGTTGTGGGTTTATTGATGGTTTTGTGTTCTCTGTGTTTTACGTAGGTTAGAGTAGATTTGGGGGTGCTGGTTGCATTTCCTTTTTGGTATAAGATTTTTTTTAGTAATGCATAGATTTGGTTAGATTATTTGGGTTTTATTGTTTGATTAGAACAATTCTGATATAGTTTTGAGGTTGAATTATTTGGGTTTGCTGGCTCTTTAGGATGTCTATGGTTTTTGTTTGCGTAAGAATGCTTTTGTTTAAGATTAGCTAATTTAACCTAACCTATAATTTTAGTTCTAACGCGAAAGATAAATAGGATTATTGCGATAGTCTTTCTGCAAGGGACCACGTTTTCGCATCCCAAGTGAAAAACTGAAAGATTATTGAAATAAAAATAATTGTACATAAAATTTGTATTCTTGGGCCTATCGAGAAGAGTCTATCTACACCATTGAATCGATACACCTGAAGAATACATTTATATATCTACCGACAACCTGTTTTGTTGACAAAAACGAACAATGCATGAGAGTGAAAAGAACTATCGGGCAGTACCCTTACTTTTTCGAGAAGAAGCATGTATTATTAACTCCGTTGAGAATACTACTGAGATAATTACATATCAATATTCCAAACGACTCCATTAGGGGCTCAAGATGAAACAGAAAGACAAACAGGCACACACTTTATATTTTAAATCTAACGAACATGTTTTTTTTGTAAGATATTTTCTTAGATTGATTCGGATTGTTGGTTTACGTCTTCATAATTGTTTATATGATTATAGATTTATTCGATATTAATTAACATAACCCGATCTAACTATCCTGGAACATTAATTTCGCATGAACTAGTTGCCTAAGATGAATCCATTTTGGCCCCAATAGCAGACATAGTTTACTTTTGAGAAATATTTGAAAACGACAAATATTATATATTGAAGGTTCTCTTTTTAATTCTCAAGTGAAATTTTCTTTGTTTGTTGGCACTGTATGAATTTTTTTTATTATGACGGTTTACTAAAAGATTGCATTCCAAGCGATCTTCCAAGACCACTAATGTTCTAAGTTGTTTTTTTACATCTTGATATTTTAAGTAGTTTTATTTGTTTAGTCTACAATTCTTTAATGTAAAAGAGTTTCGACTCAGCGTGATTGGAAAAACAGGACAAAAATAATTATATTTTACATGTGTCGTTTATTCATTATGCCTGGTGTCGATTATTAAGTAGTTTGTAATTGGTGTTCATTGAACAATATTGTTTCATTTTGTTTATTGGGTTGATTGCACCTCATGATTTGGGGGCACTATTTGTTTTTAAGTTATAAACTGTTTAGTTTCTTTTCGTAAATGGGAATAGTAATTATACACTGTTGGCATCGGTTTCCAAGCAACAGAAAGAACAGTAACAGCTTCCTCAACCGACACCTATGTTAAATGAGTATTGATCTCAAAACTAACCATATTATTGCTGAAAAATTATACTCTTAAACTTTTCGAAGGTTAGCAAGCTTCCTACCCAAGCGAGTCGGAAATAAATCCTGTTCTCACTTGAACATTTCAGGGAACTTCTTCAAAAAGATTAGGAGCATAGATTTGTCCCACAATAAAATGGTTAGTTTAGAAATCAAAAGTAATTTTACAAAGGTACTCCTCCTAGAAGCTCTTAATGTACTGTAAACACATCCCGTATATTAAATATTCTACGGTTACGCGTGGCAGAATATGTTTTTACTTAGAGAAACAATTTCTACCGACAGGTATATGGTCTAAAAATAGACATTCCTCCCTCGCATAAGTTAAAAATTTTATTTTGGGAAAATTTCGAAAAAGAACTTTTACCTCAATATTTTTCTATACTGTAAGCCAACAGATTCATTTTTTTATATGCATTTTTATTTGGCCACAATGAATGGATTAAGAAACCCATTTTGAGCCCAATTCTTAGACCTCCCGTATTTGCAATCGACGTCTTTTTAAAAATGACACTAATTTTATTGTCCCAACCTTTATTGAACTAACCAGGCAATGACTTCACCACTCTCCGTTACGGGGGAGGAGCTTGTGCTTCGCTACTAAGATTAAAATTTAAAATCTAAAAAAAAAAGCAGCCATGGTTAAATTTTTATAAAGTTTCTGAACTTCTATAATAATATTTATTTCTAAACTTCACCATTTTGTTTTTGGATATGATAAAAGAATTATTAGAAATAACTTTGATAAAAATAACATAAGTCATAACCAAACTAAGGTAAAATTATTATTCAAATACTAAAAATAAATCCCCTTCTTAAGTTATAGAGTTAGTGATGATGATGATGATGATCCGCTCTGCAAAATGTACTTATTATAACGCTAGAGAGTGAGGCATTAATTATGACATGAATTTCATAAATCACACTTTAGTAAAGTGTTTTCCAAGGAGAAAAACAGAAAATTAACCCTCAGAGAGGTATTTATTCCATGTAAAAATTTCAAGCCTTATATCCTTGTTTGCCCTTAGAAGATATAAAATCGCTTGTGTATCATTCTTTCCTTATTTTCTATAGATAATTAATCATCTTTTGGATCATGAGTATATTTATTGTGATTTCCCGCTCATTACGAAGCCCGTCTGGCTCTTCTGCCCAACGTTTTCTTCTTTAACATGGAGAGACTTACATACACACTTCTGCTTATAATCTCTCTTGAAGCATCCTTTTTAGAGATGTAGATTGTACCATATTAGTTAGCGTAGTGATCTGAAAAGAGAAGAGTACTCGATGCCATAACTTCGTACCCACCCAAAGTTTACTTTGTTTAACGGGAAGAAGAGTTTATATTATTTTATTCCATTTGCTATTCTTGATGTTGACATAGGTTGCATTAATTTAATCCCGAGTTAATCCCACTAAAGTGGCTGACTTACTCTAGGTAAATTCCATACATGCACTTAAGATCAAATTCCGAAAGAAACAACGGTTTTTTAATCACTTCCTTTATTACTATAAAACCGTCAAGTTGGGTTTTAATGAAAAGGATAAAGTGACCCTTCATTAACAAAATCTCTGCTGCAGATTTTTGGCATTATAAAACCGTCAAGTTGGGTTTTAATGAAAAGGATAAAGTGACCCTTTTTTCAACAAAATCTCTGCTGCAGATTTTTGGCATGAGCATTTTGCCAAGAGGGTTGAAGTTAATTTCTCTTTCACTCTGTCGCATTCTCATTCTTTCTTATGTTCCCTCTCTTTCATTCTGTCTCTATCAATTTCCCTAATTATCTCTGAGAAACAAACACACATGATTGTGATACCTATTCTCTATCTTACATTCGTATGGGCGCAAATGGGCAATAAATCGTTTATTTACACCGGGTCCTGACTTGCGTTTTACGAATTTCCCCAATATCAGTCCATATTGTAAGAATATATTTGCAAACGCCCACAGGCTAATACAATCACAATCTATGGGGACACCTCTTTGCCTGGCCTAGGCTTTATTCGGGGAAGGCGAAAATGGGTTATTAAAGTCTATAATATTATTCCGACATATTTGTTTAATGATCGCTTTACTCAAAAGAGCTATTTTCCTTTTCTTATGGAGCAGCCGATTCTCGGACAACATGGCGGCGACCCACAATCCGGTACTGAGAAAACTTCCTATGTAACTTCTGAAATTGTGTTCTTCGACCAGCATCCAATAATAATTCTCAAAAATGTTTGTAAGTTGATCTATAAACATTAGGTACGCTCGTTCCCGTTCTAATGTAGAGGACGGGGTCTCTGGGACCTTCCTCTGCGAAATAATGAGAGTTGTCGCACCGGGAGGATCCTGGCTTGGCGTATATCAAGACCCCGCGGTGTGAGGCACCTCATTTCATCTCTTCCGTCGCCCGAATCGGAATTCCCAGTTTTAGGCAGCATTCAAATTTTACACCCACACGATCACATGGACTTGCATGTTGTATATTTATTTCATGTTCTCTTATGTATTTCTAATTACTGTCTATACATTATAAATCTGTTCATTTTCTATCTTTCAATCTGTTTGATTTCTCTTATACCCTAGTATATTCAATATTGTAATTCTTATGATATAATTCCGGTATAATTCCTATAATTCCTGTAATTTATTTTAAGGGTTATTAATGTTTGTGTTTTTTGTTTTGTTACGACAATTGAACTGTAGATATAATTTGGAAAATAAAATATTTTCTAACGAAATTTTACTAAATTAAGGATCGCTCTGTCCAATCTCTTAATTGAGTTTACTGACTAATGTCTAATTGTTGTAGATTAAAGTAAAACTACAATTTTAACATAAAGTGGTTAATTTTTTTCAAACAGATCCAAACTCTTGATTAGAACAAATCCGCGTACTGAACCTCACGAACAAGGTTTGAGATGAGTCGCTGGAGAGCAAACGAGAGTCTGATTTTTGGTGGTTCCGGACTCATGGCGGACACGGGAGAAGATAAATCGTAAGTAGCCAGTATATAAGAAACTAATTATTGTTAACCTTCTAACATGATCTCTACTGACAGACTATATTTTAATCTTTTTTACTATAAATTTGTTAGTTATTTATTGAAATTTTACTAATAAAAGATAATTCACTTATAGAAGACTCGTGGTCGTCAGTCGTATCAGATGCCACTAAGTTCAGGCAAGCTAAAGGCACAAGCAGAAACAAAGATCGTCAGGAAATGATACATTTCTTTCAGATAACCATAGTCATTTCATCCATTGTAGGGAACATAGCGAAAATTAAATAAACTCTCGTCATAAACCGTTAATAAATCGTATAATAAATCGTGCTTCCGTAGTTAACTAAAGCCCAGCTAACAAATATAAAAGAAAACAATGGACCATGCTGCCCGATTGGCACTCCACATTCCTTCTTAACAAGAATAGCTCAATCAGTCTAACTTCAATCAAAATAATACATTTCTGTTCCCAAACATCAAATTAACCCAAATATCTTTCTATGAATTTATATAATTCTTTATTGATACTTTCATGAATGGACAATAAGTAATTCAAATGTATAGATCCTTTATCAGGTCAGGTCTTAAAAGGTCTTTAAACAATTAGCTTTATAAATCATATTATCCGTAACTAAATGGTTTCGTGATATTTCGTAATCAGGAAAAAAGTGACATCCATCGGGAATAGTCCCTCGCGACTGCAATAGTTTAATCAAGAAATGATAACAGCCTAGATGTTGAAACCAGCGTAGCGCGCACCTGTCATTGAGAAGGGGCCTTTTATTTATGATTCAATAAAACTAATTGAAGATTTTCAAGGATTGCAAAAAGCTAATGCGACAATATTAAGAAAGCACTTGAGGAGGAGAATAATGAAGGTACCACCTAATTATTATGAATTTAATAAACCCACCTCTAGCTCTTGCATATTATGAGCGGCCTTGAAGAAATCTTTGTGTTTACACTTTTGATATTCTTTGTTAAAATTTGCTTCTTGAGGTATATTATAATCTACCATTGTCCGTTTCTTAATGTTGATTATGTTTGTTAGGGATTTTTGTTCATTCATCACCTCTTATACCCTTCTCGTGATTTATAATTTATTTACTTTTCATTCCATTTATTTACATTTCATTTCGCTGCATTCTCTCTTTAGCGATTGAACAAGCCAGTGTTACTTATATGAGAAATAGTGCGACCAGTACAAGCACAGGTCCCACTCTCTGACTCCATCCATTTCATTATTCAAAATTAATGGGATTGCAATCAGGCAAACAATAAATAACAGCTGTGAGTGATGAGAAATATGTATACAAAATAAAAAAATAATCAGCCCTAAAATATTTTGTGTTAATTAAGCGAATTGAAATATGAAACATAATGGATTTGCCGAGAGTCCCTCGTGGCCTAAAAAATTTATGTCAAATGATGCGTAAACGAAGTAACAAAAGCTACAAGGCTTGTTTTCATTCTAATAGACTTTTTATACACTATGCCCGGTTTTTTTACGAGAAATTAAAGAAAAGTTAGATTAACGATGAAGTCTAGGCTCAATTTTCTTCGTCTATTAAGACAAAATGGGCCTACCTTTACTGTGAAATGGGGCAGACTCACAAGAGTTATGCACCATCCTGATCCTTAGCACCCAAACTCTTGTAATTGCGCAAAGTACTTCCAAATCTTTTGTTTTTCCTTAAATGTGCTACTTTACAATATTCTTTTATATTTGAAAATCCTGGTTGTGATTTCTAGTTGGACTTTGCTAAATTTATTAAATAAAACAATCTCACCTCCTGATAAAATTCTGGTAATAGAGCACAACAGTACATAAGTCTTCTCTTGACTATATCAAAGTTTGCCATTGCGATCTCCATTCATGGGTGATAATTTGAGTGTCGACGCAGAGAAAGTAACTTATCCTATCTAATTTGTTCTTCCCATTCTTCCAGCAAAGTCTCAGACAAAAACACCTGCGAGCTTTATGATGTTAGACGATCTATCTTAAGGTTTAATATCTCCTTAAATACACAAATTATTGGCAGCCTCATTTACTGTAAAATATAGTTCTCATTTCGACGGCTGGAGTATGTGTTGATCCCCAGTGTTTATAGGAGCGACCCTCCCCCATTTCGCAGGACGGGCTCATGTAATGTTTAATGAATCCCAGGTCAGACAAATCCCCATAAACTGAAAGAAAAACATCTGAGCACAAAAGGTAACATCAAATGTTTGTTAGGAATTATAAAGCGACAAGAGGAGCGTCTTAGTTACCCTTCCTAACAAACATTGCTTCCACTTCGCAGACAGACCTTCAGTATGTGGCCAATGGCCAATTCGGCTCTGGCAACCGGGATTTGTTCTAAAATATTAAAGGTTTACATTACTTATCCTCTAATAATTTACTCTTGGTCCATCTTTTTTCACATCGTTGCTTATTTTGTAGGCCTGAAGGCAAGAAAAATCTTCTATCGTATTTTTTTTTATATAAGGCAAATAATATTGCTCAGAGCTCTTCTGTTCCATCTAAATTTAATCTAATTATTTCATTTTGCTTTAGTCATTTTTAAGGGTAAGTAGTTAATTCCTCTTTCTAAAGATTAGAATTAAAATCTATTTTCGGAAAACGTTTGATAAAACCTTCGAATATACGAAAAAAACAATAAACAAACAGCCATGCCTAAATCATAATAAATTTTATCAACTTCACTATTTGTAATCTTTTTCTTTTAGAAAAATACAAAGAATTCAATAATCCTATTTATTTATTATGAAATTCACCATTTTGTTGTGAAACATTCCAAACTTAAAATATATTCTGTTTGATAACCTAAAGGCAAAACTTTAGGCCATTACAATATCCGTATCTCGAAATTTGAAACCCCTAAAACTAATATTTCAAAATGTTCATAAAATTGCCATCCTAAATTCTGGTGTAATTGATTAATGATGCATATAAAATAAACTTTAACCCATACTCACTTAAATGGAAGAGAGCATAACTGATGATTTCTACTTAGCAAAGATGAATTTGCAAGGGTTCTTGAGGAAGGAGATATGGCATTTACGTTTTCTCTCCGCATCCTGCTTGAACTTTTCTCGAAAACATAGAAATTAATCCAAATCCTTTATTTATTCCTATGACGCAGGTTTTACCTCTCTCGAGGAAAGTTCCTAAATCATTTCTAAGCTTCTTTACCTTTGCTGGGTATTTCATGAAACCATCCCCAAAGAAATAAATCACAACCATTGGTTTGTTTAATTCAAGACATAAGGCTTTATGTTTAAGATCGCCATTGCGAGTAGGCATTGCTATCAGTTTTTGCTGCCATGTGACGCACCTTTTTCATATTAAATTTGAGTCGTATTCTAAAATATAAAAAAATTATACTTTTGTGATTTTTTGATTAAATCCGACTTAAGAAGAAGAATATATAGCAATCACTACAACAAAAGGAGGGAAAAATTCATATCTGCATATATTCGAATATATAAACAAAATGTTCATTAAAATTAAGACATCGATGATAAAACACTTTATTCCAGCCTATAAATTATCATTAAATGTTAAACAGAAGTTGGTGAGGAATATGCTATTCATACATTATTATTTCCACCTGGAATATTCTCTTTTTCGCATTAAGTATTATGAAGTTGTTTAATTTATCTTTCTTTAAGAAAATACACCTTATAGTGACAGCCTCATTATCTCCTCCGACAGGAAAATGAATGCTATATAAAAATATGACGCCTTTCTTCGCTTTCACGGCCATAATGGGCGAGAAATATTGGCAATATGGCACACTAAGAAATGATGATGAGGAGCTCTGGTGAGTAAAGATAACTTCTTTCCAGACAGTAAAGACCTGCAAGATCTTCGTACATCATCTGAAATAAAACAGGAATAATAAATTGCGCTATTTAAATTTAGATTATTTATAAGTATACTCGTATCTGTTTTTAAACGTCCATAAAATATAATTGGAAAACTACCATGTCTATTTTTACTTATCTCACGGAAATTCACCAAGATGGGGTCTAGTGAATTATCCTGCAGGGGGCGAGGCCAACAATACCTCTATAGAGCTCTCTCTCTCACTAGCCTCGTGAGCTCATTATTGGATTTATGACGCCGAGGCAGGGGTTGAATTCAATTGAGCACGGACGCAAAATTTTCAGCGGCCTCATGAGCTCGCCGCCAAATGGGCGGATACGCAACATACTCACCCTCACTACTGTTCCCAAACTTGGTAGATAGAGTACTTGTGTACCTTATGTAGTACACATAGCAACATACCTTTGAACATCGCTCTTTGATGTAAAAAAAATAATGAGGCACGGACACCTTCCCTTCAGGCATATCTCTGATTGTCATTCTGAACTTTATGTGCATTTCATTATACTATTGGATGATCTGTGCCAGGATTAGAAGAATGAATGTTGCCATATGATTACCTACAAATACTCTACACGTAACCTCTCTCAGACAATCTCCGAATACTTAGGGAACAAAGATACCGGGTTAGCAACTAAAATATCCCTTATCTTCCACACTTATTATTCTCAGTTTATTAAGAAACATGTAGAGGAAACCTTATCTTTCAACTTCCATGTAGAGAAAACCTTATCCTCCTCCTAAGCTTGATCAAAAATACATCTTTAACGCACTGCCATATTAATGTTATGCTTTCGCTCCCATATTGTTTTCATTATTAATGTCCCTTTTTGAGAGAAGGAACGGATGTTTTATGCACAAATTGTCGACTTTTTAAAAGATTATCTCTCCATCAGCGTTGACCTTTCAGTTTCAAGTTATCTTTCGTAATCTAATGCCTTATTATTAAAATTATTAGATGTTTCATCATTTCTTTTTAGTAAAAAGGAAATTTGTATTAATGGCAGTACGTTTTAATTTTTGCCCTTTTCGCCATCTTTTCCTCTGACTTGATAGAAATAGAAATGAGAGATGGATTTTTCATAAGAGGTTCTTCCAGTATATTTCATTTAGGATGTTTAATTGGAAACCATAAAATGCAGATATTTTTCCTGAAGAGATTGGAAAGACTATTGACATTGTTAAAGCTTTCAGGACCTACAATATTCTACTATTTTTCGAAAATCGAATCATTATGTGTCAATCTAAAGAAACTGATTAAAAAAATTGTTGGGAAGATATATATATATATATATATATATATATATATATATATATATATATAAGCAATGATAGAAATAATGGAAGACAGAAAGTTGGCAAAAATGCACTACTAGTCAATATCAACGAAAGAATTCGGCGAGAAATTGCTTATTATAAAAACTTAGGGAAAAGTTCTTAAGAAGAGAGATCGCAACAGCGAATCTTAACCTACTTTAAGGCCTAAGCTTTAACAAGATCTAATTATAATGCTAAGTTCTTTGTTGCGTTGGGCCTTCCCAGCCATTAAAGTGAGTTTTTACAAACTTAACTCTGGTCACCAATTCACACCACAAAACATTATCTCAGTTTTGTTTAAATGTGTTTGGTTGAGAGTTTTTGGCTTATATTTGAATTCGATCCATGGAAATTTATTGCCCGCCTAATAGAACTATTGTTTAAGGACGAAATTTCCAACATCATTTTCTTTTTCACCCTTAATATTTTTATTTATTTATCTCCTTTCTGTTTTTTTAATTTACTCCATGGAAGAACATTCTCAAAGGTGGCTCTAATCCGCTGTGTAGCTCAAATCTGCCCATCCTCCCTTTCTCGCTTGATCACTGTATTCATTCCTGGAAGTCACCTTCCCTCTCTGTCTCCCCGACAGTAAGTTGATCTTTCTATTCCTCACAATCAACTGTAAGATATCTGCGTCTCCACTGTTACAGTAGACGTTTTATAGTATAAACTTATCTAAATCCTATATAATGGCGTGGGACCAAGCTATTTCTGCACATAATGCAAGAAAGTCAGTGTATAGTTGAGTCAAAATATCTGGGCAAGTATTAACTACTGGGAACCCGCGATCCTCTGTCATGCTGCGTGCTAGATGGCCGCCGTAGCATGTATTTAAATTAAAGCTTATAATTAAATTGTAAATTGTTCAGAAATATTCGGAAAATCGATGTTGCGCATTCATTCCTCCGAACAAGAGTTGGTTTCCTCTATGTAGGAAGTAGTGCTGATGTGGAGAGAGAGTGTGCATACTGACAGTGAGTAAAAGGAATGGATGGTCAGTAGGGGGTTCTCCAGGATCTAACATAAGCCACATCGCTTGCCAATCTTTCTTGTGAGTCTCGAAAGTAATTGTTGTCATTACTCACTCGAGGCCATGAGGGGAACAGCGAGATTGCAGAGCCTACTACCAAAGGTTTTTTTTAGTGTATTCATTTGGTTGTTCTTAAGTCACCTAATAATCATCATCATAAATATAATAAATTATATTGTAAGCCTAGTTAGTTGTGTAAGTGTATTAGTGGCTACCTGCTGAACCCTGAAATTTAGCGAGGATGTATAGCAAAAACTTCCACCATAATTTGTGAGATGTTAAAGGGTAGCTAATAATTATTTAATTTTGTGCCTTAATTCAGAAGGTATATTAAGAATGAAGAGATGATGCAATTATGTACGAATAGGCAAAAGTCAAAAACTAATTTAGAATATCGCAAATTATAAGTGGATATAATGGCAAATTAATTTACACTTCCACAGTGGTTTAATTAATTTTACTACGATTTATTAGACAAGAAGAGGAGCAGCTTCGCCACTCCTCCTTAGAGAAGGAGCTTGCGCTTGGCTGGCAGACTTTCGGTCTGTGTCCTACGGCCTATCATGATTCTTTTTTCTATTCTCCATCTAAATTTGCTATAATAATCTCCATACCAAAACTTTAATAAATTTTCGGAAAATCACCATTTGTAATTCTTTTATTTTTAAAAAAGTCACAAAAATTCGATACTTATATTTATTTCTGAACTTGACCATTATATTTTTTATATTATAAAGGAATTATTAAAAATAACTTTGATAAAAAAATTAAATCTACTTCGGTGACAACCGAACTAAACGAAAAAATCTTATTCAAACCTTCAAAAAATCTCGTTCTTAAAATATAGGGTTATGGATATGGAGGATAAATGGAGTTGCAATTTACCAGATTAAATTCAGTATTTATTAAATGATTTCTGAAGAAAGATATACGTAATAGTTTATAACACGAGCTTAGGTATGGAAATTTGGGTACATATGTAGATTATCGGCTCGGCCGATAAACCGTAGTTTTTTCGTCCGTGTTCCAAAATGTTTCACGTTTTTTGAGTACATTTAAGGGGACGGCTCGTGTGGGGGTAAGCACAAGGGGGGACCACACTACGATGATCCTGAGTTTCATTAAATTGGGGGGTCTGGGGGGCACAGTCCCCCAGTATATAATCCTAATTGTTATAATGTTCTGACGTTTACAGAGGTGAATGCTTTAACTACATCATGTCAGCGTCTTTAATCGTTTTTCGAATAATACTATGGGTTGGGGGTTGGGGGGTATGACGTCAGAAATGCTTGATTTCAATTTTTTTTTCCTACTTAATAGTTTTTTATTATCCTCATTCAAAGTCATTTTTATTTTTCAATATATTTTTCCCCATTTTACTATTTTTGTTACCTTCTTTTATACATTTAAATGTAATTAGCTAGATCATTTCAAGGAACTACTTGTTTTTTAGCAGTTTGGGTGTCAAATATTCCCCTTTTACGCAGTTTAAAAATAATCATCGAATTGTGAATTGTGTCCGTCGGCTATTGCGCAATTATTAACCCTAGTTTCTGATAAAGATAAATTAAACACCTTTTTAGATGTTAATAATTTAGTGCGAATTAAAAGTGAATGCGACATTTGTGGCCAAGCATTAGATGTGAACCCTAACTTTAAATTTAGATGATCGAAAATAAAACGTGATTCAAGTCAGCTAGATTTCGAATAGGGCGCAGACGCGCAAAATAAATAGGCTTTCCTCTTCGCTATTTCAGAAGTATAACCACTGCATTTAAGTACGGGAAACAAAGTATTTCGTTTGGTTATTTTCGGGCAATTTGGTAAATAAAATGGCCTAAGTAAACAGCATTTTCGGAGGGTTTAATTTCAAGATTAAAAAAATAAAAAATGGCGGCAGCTAGCATTCGAACAAAACTCAAACGCGCATGAATATTCAAACACGGGTGAACGATAATATTTGCACAAAAAATTTTTTTTCAGGCCGAGCCGACAATCTACATGTTTACCGAAATTTGTTTAGTGACGCGAAGGCCATTGCGTAGCAGGGTCGGTGTAGTCATCTTGCCGATAGGCTTACACAAGTTTTCGTTGTTCTTCTGAGATTGTGTGAAAGACTCATAATGAAGAGTCGTTCTCTGCAATGCTTTATGATGCATCATATTAGGGTTTAAGACTAAAAAATCCCTAAATCTGCAATGGTTCCATTTGTCAAGTATGGGCAAGACTGAAAAATGGCGTGATCACGTATAGCTCAAGCTCGGTGAGGTTTAACACTCTCTGACCTCGAAGCAGGAAGAAACAACGCATGGTCTACATGTTTTTCCCTCCATAACTCAAAATTTATTGAAGCCAGACTGAAAATATTTGCAGATTCGGAATCAGAACGCCATAGTCTAGAAACGCCATGCATTTGTTGTTGAAAAACACGAATTAAAGTTTGTTTCGAAGCTTTGCAATTTATAGTATTTTGGAAACTAATAAACGCCCCCCTGAGTTGCAATTTAAGCGCCAATATTGCCTCTAGAAAAATTTATGTTATACATACCTATTCTGCGACTGCAATATTTAAAAATTGCGATAATACATATTATCAGCATGTCGAAAACTCAAATAATCTAGATATTTAGTTAAAAATAGCGACAAATATGCTAGAGGCGCACGGCGTTGAGTATGCGGCTTCCACCACCGTAATCACGTTTGCCTGCCCGCCCGTCAACCCGGTTGCTCGCCCTGCCGCACTACTGTGATGTCATGACGCTGACCTACTTGCAAGAAATGTCATGCCAAGTTTTTAAGTAATCGTCGTACATTTTTATGGAAGTCACTGTTAACTTGAAGAGTTTGGTCTTTTAATACAGGTAGGTAAGTATCTTGGTCATTAAGTATTACATTCATTTTATTAAGATAAGAAATTTTATCCGTGATTACGATATTACCAGATCTATCGGCCTTAGTAATATGCAGGGAAGAATTTTTTCGAAGAGTCGATAAAGCACGACGATAAAGCAGGGAAGAATTTTTTCGAAGAGTCGATAAAGCACGACGATAAAGCAGGGAAGAATTTTTGCGTCGGGCTTTATCGACTCTTCGACTCTTAAAAACTTTCCTGATTTAATTTCAAAATTCAAGTCTAAAAACACTACCCTCCCTTATTTGTACGGCTTAGTTAAAACTCACAAACCAAATTTTCCATTAAGCCCTATTATAAGTTCTGTTGGATCTGTTTCATATTCCCTGTCTAAATGGCTTACTTCATTTCTTACTCCACTAGTTGGTTCCATTTCTCATTCTCATGTCATTAATAGTTACGACCTTATTTCTAAACTTAATGCTATTCATTATTCTAATGATTTTACTCTTGTTAGTTTTGTTGTTTGTTCATTATTTACCAAAGTACCCGTTGAAGACCTTTTCAATTTCCTTAATGATCATTTGCAAAAATTATGACTTGCCGGTACCCGTTACTACTTTCTTGAACCTCATTTCCCTTTGTAACCAAAACTGTAAGTTTTCGTTCGAAAGAAAATATTTCCTCCAAAAATTCGGATTAGCCATGGGTAATTGTCATTCACCTGTCCTTGCTAACTTATATATGGAGTTTTTTGAAACAAAACTTCTCCCTACTATCCTTTACGCTTCGAGCGTTTGGTACAGGTATATTGATGATGTCATTTGCTTGTGGCCTAATTCCAAAGATGTTAATGTTTTTCTTACCAGACTCAATTGTCTCGTCCCTTCAATTAAATTTACCCACGAGTTGGAAAATAATAGAACCCTTCCCTTTCTTGATCTTCTTATTCATAGAACTCATATATGTTTTAAATACTCTATCTTTCGTAAGCCTACTAATTTAAATTCTTATATTCATTTTTACTCTTCTCACAGCCCTAAAGTTAAACGTTCTGTTTTTTCTTCTTCTATGTTTCTACGGGCATTACGTGTTGTGAGCCCGGAATATATGGATTTGTAATTTTCTAATATCTTTGAAATTGGCTATAAACTTTGTTACCCTTACCCGTTTCTTCAAAACTATCTTTCTTCTGCTAAAAAGACATTTTATCAAACTGTCCCTACTCTCCCTTTTAATAGTAATAACAATTTAGTTCTACCTTTTTCTCTTTGTTTTAGTGATCTTCCCCGTCTTTTGAATAACTTTAACATTTCTGTTGCTTTTAAACATGAGACGACCATTAAGAATTTATTAGTACGTAATAATTGTAATAGTTTGGGAGGAGGGGGGGAGTTTAGTCAGTTGAGTGTTCTGGTTGTCTAAGTAAATATTACGGACAAACAGGTAAACGACTTTCTGTTCGCATAAATCAACATAAATATAATGTCCGAAGAGGGGAAGATAACAGTGCTTTCTTTGTCCATATGTCAGATAAGGGCCATCTAATTAACTGGAACTCGGTCAAATTTATTTATCGTTCCAATAAAAGGAATATCATTGAATGTGCTTTTATAAGCCAATGTGATAATTTTAACCTTTCCCCTGGTTTATATAAAATAGATGCTATAATTAAAAGATTAATACTCAAAGAAATTAGTTTTGTCTTTCGTTCCTAGTTTTTTATATACATTATTTAGTTATGTGGCCCCTATTTTATTTTAAATTTTATTATTATTTTTTATTTTTTAATTGTCACTGCTCTGTTTTGTACATTGTATTTTTTCCCCTTTTGCTCATCGTGTCTTATAATCTCTCTCGTTAGGCTATCTCCATTTCTTTGAATCTGTTACCCTTTCCTTCGACTTAGTTTGACCTTACTACCTGCTTCTTGTAATTCTTAATGTGTTTCTTTACCTTCTCCCTTCCGTCTTCCTCATTGGTGATTTCTTGTTTTTGAGGCGGTCTTTCATATTTTTCTTTCGTATATATACCTCTAATATAATACTATTCCTTGTAGTTATCCTTGATAAGGAACTTAATAAAGTTCGAAAGTACTTGGAAGCACCCATTCATTTTTTCCTGTGGGACATTGCATTCATATATATATAAATATATATATATATATATATATATATATAAATGTATATGTTTAGGTGATGGTTTTATCAAGTAATTGCGAGGACGATAACATATCCCTTGATAGGCTCCCAATAAACCTAGTAGGAATACGAACAATAAACTGAAGTGCAACATTTCTTAATAATGGTGAAGAAAGGGCATAAAACCAATAACAAGTTCACACGATGATGAAAACTTGAACTCATTATTCAACATAGATTTTATGGATAAAGGGAGTTGTGAGAACGAGCTTGTGAAACGGTTTTCATGCCATTTGAATGTTGCAATTGGCAATGTATTAAATAATTTTTTTATAATATAATAGAATTATTAAGTCTAAAAGATTCCACGATTCTAACTGCATTTATTCATGGTTAATTACTCATAACATTATTTCCTGCTTCCCTTACTCTATAATTCTTATTACTTTGACAATAATTTCTAACTTTATTTCATGTAGTAGAATCCAAACAAAGTAGGAATATGGATTTTATTGACGTTAATGTATGGTAAATTAAATCTGCACTACCTTTTTTAAGATCATATTTCATAAAGTAAAGTAATTATGGTGTATGAATTGTATGACCTTCATTAGGAACATTGCAACAAGCTTTTCCTGTTCTTTATTTGCTATCGGTGTCTTTAAATTATTTGAAGAGGAGGAGACAGTAGAAGACTTTGCATAAATGAGGAATCATTTTAATTTTAACTATAATTCTTTTCATTATACTATCATGAGGCAGTTGAGCACATGCGCATAAAGGATGTAGAATCAGTTCATCTAATGACCTGCACTTAGCAAAGCACAAGCTCTGATTAGGAACGAGTAATGAGTAATTTTAATAATCCGATGTAGTGTTTTAGAGAATAATAATTTTACTTACAGAGAAAATACATTGGTATGAACATTCAAAGTGAACTCTAAAGGGTCATCGTTCTAGATAGTTTTCCAACAAGTTATATTATAGATAGTAGTGGATTTAGGATGGAAATACGGAAAGAAAAGAGGGAATATTGGGATTCACCGGTTACGGGACATAAAAAAGACATAAAAGAGACCTTTGACGATAAAAGTTTAAGCTATAAACAAAATTCTTCTTGGCCAGAGCGAGAAAGCGAGGTCTTTTTAACCATAATTACGTCATCTTAAATAACAGTTAAGAATTCCTACTTATGTTTCTCATACTATGATCTATTTTATGGATGTCCTAACTTATGTTCAGGCTTTATGTGTAACTAGAAAGAATATGAAAATATTTGTGAAGATAAAGGAAAATGGTTTGAGTTCAGACTGAGCTTATTACGGACAAGGCAACGACATCTTAGGCCTGCCAAAAGAGAGACTTCATAAGGAATATAACGAAGAGAAAAATTCTATTTCCAAGAGAGAAGTAACAACAAGGAGTAACAACAAGGTAAGAAGGTACCCTAGGAGACCTTACGGTCCATTCAAAGAGGGTACCATTGGACTTGCAATCGAGCGGGCACAAGGCTGCTCAATTGTTTGGCGTCCCTAAACGGCCACTTTTCAAGACCTTGTCTAGTCTTGACTTGAACTGGTCAACAGATTCACTGTTGACAACTTCCACTGGAAGTGCGTTCCACATACCGCAGATACTGTAAGTGAAAAAATTTCCACACAGATTGCGGTTGTAACGCTTTAGGTCAAGTTTGAAGCCGTGATTGCGCGTTCTGTTCTCACTCAGTGTGAAAATATCCCGGTAGTCAACATTGTCGAACCCTCGAAGTATTTTAAAAAACTTCGATGAGCTGACCACGCAGTCTACGGGTTTCCAACGAGAACAGATCTAATTCCCTTAGTCTATCCTCATAACTTTTATGTCGGATAGAGGGAATCAGCTTGGTTGCCCTGGCTTGTACGCGTTCCAATCTCGCGATGTCCTTTCGCAATGAAGGACTCCAAAATTGTACGGCATACTCCAGGTGCGGTCGGACAAGTGAGTTGTACAGGCACAGTACAATCTCCTGGTTCCGATAACCAAACTGGCGCTTAATATAGCCTAGCATCCTTTGGGCCTTTTTCTCCGCCTCAATGCACTGTTTCGAGAACTTGAGGTCACTAGTAATTGTTACACCCAAGTCCTTCTCAGTGTCGGTGGATTCCATAGCAGTGCCCTTAAGGATATACTGAGATTGGGGGTTTCTTTGGCCGATATGCATCACTTTGCATTTGCCCACGTTAAAAGGCATTTGCCACGTGTCTGACCACTCCCCAATCTTCCCAAGATCTTCCTGCAGGCGGGCAGTATTTCCATCCTTTGCAACGTTCATACCAAGCTTGGTATCGTCGGCAAATTTGGAAATCTTGGCAACCATGTCACCGTCCATGTTGTTGACGTAGATGATGAATAGTAGTAGTCCCAGGACAGAACCTTGAGGCACCCCGCTAGTAACGGGCACCCACTCAGAAGACTGTCCATTTACCACCACCCGTTGTCGTCTGCCACTTAGCCAGTTCTCGATCCAGCCGGCTACCTTTCCGTCTATGCCAAGCGCTCGCACTTTCAGGAGAAGGCGGCGGTGTGGTACCTTATCAAAGGCTTTCTGAAAGTCTAGGTAGACCACATCCACCGCCTTGTCTCGATCGTGCTCACTGAAAATGAAGTGGAAGAATTCCACAAGGTTCGTCAGGCATGACCGTTGCCTTCGGAAGCCGTGCTGGGAACTCCTCAGTAGCAGGTTTGACTCTATATACGACGTCACTTTGTCCACCATGATGCTTTCCATGAGTTTACCGACTATCGAAGTCAGACTGATAGTTCGGTAGTTTGACGGTTGGTTACGGTCTCCTTTCTTGAAGATAGGAGTCACCTCAGCCTCACGCCAGTCTCTAGGAACGCATCCGGTCCGGATTAACATGTTAAAGACAGCGCACAGATGTCGTGATACTTCATCGCACACTTCCTTCAACACTCTAGGTAGAAACCCGTCTGGTCCAGGGGACTTATTCGTCTTTAGGTCAGCGATCTTTTTCTTTATTTCTCCTTCGGTGAAGTCCATTGCCTCCAGCTTTTCCCCCGAGTAGGAATCCGTCGGCTGGGGAATGGGACCACACTCTTCAGTAAACACTGAAGAGAAGTAGTCGTTGAGGAGGTTAGCATGCTCTGCATCTGAATGCTTTAATGTCCCCTCCTCATTCCTCAAAGGGCCAATCGTTCGACGGATTGGTTTACGGCTGTTCACATATCCAAAAAACTCCTTGGGATTCTCTTTACAGAGTCTCGCCACTCGGAGTTCCTCAGACCGCTTAGCCGCCCTTATGCTGGACTTCACTCTCCTGGCTATCCTCTGGTATTCGTCAAAGTCACCCGCGATCTTTGATTGCCGGTACACATTTCTCTTCTTCCTAAGCAGTTGGCCGATTTCTCGTTTTAACCACTTAGGTTGAACAGAAGACAGACGGGGGCATTTCAGAGGGATGAAACGCGATTGAAGACTCATGAATGTGGTTTTGAAACTATTCCACGAGTCTTCAACGGCATCGCACACTTCTAGCCCCACGTCAGTCAGTCCAGCTCGAAGGCTTGCAAAGTCTGCTCTTCTTAAGTCAAGTTTCTTTGATTGACTGGCAACAGACCTTACTTTCGGGATCTTGACCCTAAATCTAACTAGCTGGTGATCACTGCCACCGAGCTCTTCGCCTACAGAGATATCCTCAACGATATCATCCTCAGAGGTGAAGACCAAGTCGAGGATATTGTCTACTCTCGTCGGTTCTCTGACCCATTGAGTGAGGAACTCGTTGTTGGCGAACTCCAGGAGTAGCGCGCTCTCGCCACGGGCTGCTCTGGTTTCCCAGTCAACTTGGCTGTTGAAATCGCCCATAACGATGTACACTCTGCCTTGAACCAGCTCACCCAGCAGCTGGTACGGTTCCCTGTCCTTCTCAACGGGTTGGGAAGGGGGTCTGTAAAGCAGCAGGGTCCTGTATCTCACAGGACTGATCTCTAGGTCAACGCCTAGGAGCTCGTGGTCGGATATAACTTTGGAGTTCGTAGATTTGATTGTATCCTTGACATACAACATTACACCGCCATCCTCTCTGTTAACACCGCCACCCTCTCTGTCTGTATATGGGATTTTAATAACCTTTTTATCGCCTTGTTATCGATTTGATCACTAATTTACATAATCACTATAGATCGGCGAGGAATACAGATATAATGAATAGTCAAAATCAGATTTTCAGAGGAGAGAGAGAGAGAGAGAGAGGAAGGAAGCCGAAAGAAGAAATCACTGACATCAGTCATTTGGACATTTTTAAATATTTTTTTCAAAGCAGATTTGTACTCATTTTGTCAGATACCAAGAATTGTACTATGTGAGGGAAGTAGGAGTAAATTTATTTACTAATTTAAAAGCTAGATATCATATACTTACCACAGCATTATTTTAATTTTTAATTGGCATTTTCTTTAGCATTTCTTTAATTAATATAATTTTATAATTGAATCTGATTTTGAATAATTGTTATTAAAAGTTTTCCAGAATTGTTGTATATTTTGACCTGTCGATTGTTGCCTATTGGTCAAGAAATACCGGAATCAAAGAATTTCCAGTAGTATTCAAGAAATCTAGTTTCCTGCCTCTTCTAAGCTAAATGAACAATTGTGGCCACAATCTGTCTTCTGTTGGTATTGAAACTCAGGAGAAATTTGAGCCACTGCCCCACTGTCCAGAGCTAGGAGGACCAGGAATCACAGCTAAAAGGGTCAGAGTGCGGGGAGAAGTTTAGCCAAGGATCCCATCCTTGATATGATTAAGCCATTGAGTTTGCCACTGAAGCTAAGAGTTGTAAAATCTCTGTCAATCTCCTTTTAGGAGCCTCAATGGGCTTCTAACTGGTATCTTGACGATTTGTTGAAAGTCACTTATATGAGTCTTTGGTTGTTCTTTATTTCTAATTTTGGCAAATAACTATTTTACTTCCAAAGGAAGTCACTTGCAAAATTGAGCTGACATACCTTTTTAAAATTCCGCGTTTACTTAGTTCTAGTCACTGCAAGGTGTTATGGGGGGAAACCCAAAAGATCAGTTAATCGAACTACTAAACAAATCTATACTTAATATATTGTAGGTTGAAGTCTCCCGAGACAGAGATTGGAAGGCGAGTTTGGAAGAATTTCCTCTTGATTGCCAAGCCAAACGCAAACCGGAATAAATTGGGCATTTTGAGTCGCCGTTTCATTATTTGGTAGACTTAAGGTTCTGGCATTCAATTTGTAATGAAGGTAATTTTTAATGCTATATTACAAAATTATGAATAAATTTTACAACTGAGATTTCGCTTAAATGCACGTTTCCGGCATTTGCTTATGTATATTAAGTCAGACGTGTCCCTCATTCTTGAATAAGAATTCTCTTCCACAACTTGATAGAAGCACTCTAATACACTTTCAGTAACACATTATAAAACTGGTATTTTAACCCGTATACCAGTGCTCCTCTCCAGCTTTACATTAAATCTTGTAAAGTAATTTTACAAGGATCAATTAAATCACCTACTACATTCCATTACTCGGAAAATTAGGAGGCAAATTGATTGTCTCTTTTAGCTTTATGGCCTCATTAATGACTACAAAAAAAATTTCCTTCTACCTCTGATGCTTCTAACCATGTTGCTCTTGTTGTTCTCGTATGCTTTGTCTCTGGTCAAACTTTGTCTTATTTTAATGAGATTTGTTTCTGCTTGAATATCAGATTCAATTAATTAAATATTCTACCAGGAGTCCTGTTAAGGGGAGCACCAAATATTCATTTCCCCTACTTGAATCGAAAACAAGTTTCCCTTTTTGGAATTTTACGATGAAGTAAACTGCAAATTATTGGCACAAAAAGATTCATGCCGGTCCCCCCCATCCCCCTCCCTTGCCGCCAATGAGGTGAAGTTTCTTAATATCTTTATAGCTTTTCAGAACTAATTAAAATCATAATTTTAATTGGAGATCCGTTCATAAACGCATTTTCATACATGTATGCCTATGCTCATTCATACGGCTGTAAAGGGATATGATGTATCTTAAGATAAACAAACAAATACAATCATGATGGCACCATTGTTATTACGATATGAACTTTGTGCAGTAAGGCTCTATTCAGCTACTTTACAGCGTGATGGCAGGGGGGAATTTAAATTATCTGCCATCTGGCTTCCACTATTTATCAGTCATGTACCACACTGCCCCGACGATTGTAATAAATTTTAAGACATCTTCGACTCGGGTGCGGCCGAGGGACGCGACGTCACCTGACGGAGCGCAAGTCTCGACAACAGACACTACGCCACAATTTGTTAGAAATTTTTCTAGTTTTGAGGATCTTCACGCACGGTATTTACATATCTTGCGGAGTTTCGTGCACGGGGCCTGTCTGAACGAGGTTCGTGAATGGTGCCTATCTTGGGAGTTTTACGCACTGTGTACATAAAACTGCCGGAGCCTTGCACACGGTACCTATATGAAAGTGCTTGGCGTACCGTACCTATCTGGGAGAGCTCGCGCACATTAACTATATTGGGGAGCTTCGTCCATGCTACCTATCTGAGGGAGCTACGCGCATGGTCTTTGTCTGGAAAGATTCACAAATGGTTTCTATCTGGTAGAGATACTTACCAATCTTGGGAAGCTTCGTCCACGGTACATGATTGATGTAGTTTCCCGCAAATAAATATATGGTAAGTATCGTGCACATTACATATCTGGGAAGGTTCTCGCAGCTTACCTAATTGTGGGAGCTTGTTGCATTGTACATATCAGGGGGAGCTTTGCGGACTGTACCTTTCTTGAAGAGCTTCGTGCACAGTACCTATCTGTGGGACCTTCACGCATGGCAATTTTCTTGGGATAATACTTATCTGGGGAGCTTCGTGCAAGCTACTTCTCTTGGGAAGCTTGACAGATCGTACATGGCTGGGGGATCTTCGTGTATGGTAACTATCTTGGGAATCTTCGCACAGCATACCTATTTTGAGGAGCTTCTCACACTTTATGATCTAAGAGAGCTTCGTGCACGATACCTATCTATAAGAGCTTCTCGCACGGTACCTGGTTAAAGCAGCTCACGCATGGTACCTATCTAGAGGATATTCACGCACGTTACCTATCTAAAGGAGCTTCGCCCACCATACCCTTGGAGAGGAGCTTCACGCACGGTACCTGTCTAAGGGAGCTTCACGCACGGCGCATAAAGTTACGGAAGCTTACACACGGTACCTGTCTAAATTATCTTCACAGAAGGCTAATATCTTGGGAGGTTTGTGCACGTTATATCTCTAGGAAAGCCTCAAGTACGGTATCAGTCTGCAGGTTTGGCTCATGGTACCTGTTATGGGGAGCTTCAAGCTTGCTCCTAGTCCTGGGCTTTCGCGCACGATACCTATTTTGGGGACTTTCTGGGGAGCTTTGCTCACGGTACTTGTCCGGCATTGTTGATGCGGTGTTCGCTCCCGTCTATCTCTGGTGTTTGACCAGGTCTCCTCCATGCTAAGTTGTTGTACCATCGTGTCCGTTGAAAGGGCGGGAATCTTTTCCCTCTGAGGATGCCCTTTATTTTTTTATATTTTACTTTGTTTTTTCCTCTTTGTTTTTTCTACTCTTGGTGACATTTTGTTTATTTACTTTCCTGGGTATATATAGATTACGGTCTACAGACTTTTGTTTGTTGCCACTACGAGGGGATCTTACAATTGACTCTTTAATAAATTTATATTCTATCAGGAGGACCTCTCTTCCGAAATATACTATATTTATTATGATTATGTATCGAGTTTCTACAGCCTCGACTTCTCTAAGACCAGAAACAACAATATTAGAACAATGTAAGAAGAAAATAAGAAGCAGCATGGGAGATAGGAAATATGGTTACATAAGTACACATACACATGACTCCCGTGTCTGCATCTTTCTAAATCTAATTGAATGTGATATTTTATTTAAATTAAACCTTTCGATTTTATATCGCTTCTGCAAAATTCATTGGTTATTGCTGCTGCAATTTTTAGATTTCATTTGCCTGTGGGGTTGTTATGCCCTTAAAAACTTTCCTTATAAGAATTTTTACTCTTTTTACGTTTTCGAGTTAAACATCTTTTGAAATCTCGGTCGCGTTCGTCGAATATATGTTTATCGCTATTACAAATATTTAAGTACCAAAGATCATTAGATAGGTTTATTATTATCATGTAGGACACCCTCTTGCATGGCGAAGTGCACAAACTACAGGGCATAGATTAGAAAACCTCTGCAGAGATCCTTGAAACATGCCATCATTTCCCTATTACGTGCCGGATCTTAGGTTTGAGTATACTTGGCGACGCCGTTCTATAATGCTCCTCGAACCATTTAGGTACCATTAGCCTGAACCAACTGGAATCATGATTCATCAGACCACGCCACATGTTGCTAGTCATCCAGTGACGTTACGACCAAAGAGGTTGCGCTGTCTTCGGTGATGTAGATGTTGACAAGGGCACTGTGCTGGGTCTTCTACATTCCCATCAGAAGGCGGGGAGAAACCACTGCATTGACCTAGTGTTTCCTGCACTGAATACGGATGTGATTGGAGCCAGTGCTGCTTGTCTGAACAATTCTAGCCAGTCGCCGCTGGTCACCTCATTAAGCATCCGTACTCGGCCAGTAATCCGTTGTCTACGGTGGGCGCTAATACCTTCCATGAGGAAATCTTGGTACACACGTGATATGGTAGATCCATGGATGTTGAATGGCCGCACTTACTCAGAAATGGACTTTGGCACCCTCTCTCATGTTCAGACAATAAAAGATAAGTATAGAGGATATAAAAACTAATATATTTCGCCATACCAGATGATGAAAATGATGACTCGATGAGTATGGATAAATATAATGGAACTATCATAGTATTGTCATAAAGTTTTTAAACATAAAAGTGTTGATGGCAATATGTCCTAAACCAGGACACTATTTGATTATAAGTATTATCAATTATCTGTAGTTCTACGTAAAAGAAATTTTAAATAAGTTGTTATATTTTATATATATTTTGGGAAATATAATTTCTTTTTCCTCTTCCAAGTCATTTGAGGATTATGTCGTATTTTTGGTATAGGAATAATTAATTTGCAAATAACCAACATTTATTTGATGGGAAAAGCGGAGTTTCACGATTAGTATTTATTTCCAGCAGGATGGAACCCATTCTTTAGATTACATCAATACTTAATAATCGTATAATATATATAATTAATATATATGTTTAATCAAGATTGATTCAATTATGCGTCTTTTGTTACACTATCAGACTTATAGACCAGTTTGGCATTATTATAATCAATTTAGTGATTACAATTACATGTGTGGTTGAATGAACAAAATAAAAGCTAAACTTTCTTTTCTCATATTCCCCCGATGTGCATACTATATATGCGTTCAGTAAATTCCAAGTTGCCCTAACTAAAATTTATTGCAATTATTACATGGAACAAATTACACTCCAGACTGTTGTTTACATGGTTTGCTTTTTAAGACACCTTTTTGTAGTCTTAATATATGTAAGACTATCTTAATATTGCTATTTGTGGCAAAGTCCATTAGTTTGGAAAGTTGTGGTCATATTAAAACAATAATAAATCCTTCTGTTTGGTCTTAGAATGACATCATACAATAAACCACAAGAGATACATTAAACCAAAACACGTACAACTAATGAGGTTAAGTTTGTCTAGAAGGAAGCAAGGGGCTGCAAATAAAATAATCTTTTAAGATTTTTTATAAGAAAACGGATTTCTTAATTGATTTATCATGGAATGAATAAATTGTATATAAGAATTTGAATTTGTGGGTTTGCGTTATACAAAATTATTATCAAGCCGTTGATTCTCATAAGTTTTGTATCGAGGAACGGCAGCGAGCTGTCTGATTCCAATTGGGTCTACCATAAATTTAATGGTGAAATGCAAAGCCTGGGTCTTCCGGCTAGTTTAGCAGGGCGTCGATTTTTTATGCCATAGGTAAGGCCTCTCTGCAGTTATCAATTGATCCAGGGCTTCACCACCTCGATTAGAACACGATTGTAGCAATCGTTGTTAAGCCTGAGGCTCTCAAAGAAGAAGCGGAGAGGAATGAATTCAAATTCACTGTTAACGACAGCAAAGACCATGATATTCGATGGGAATTTTATCTGCATGACTCTGGGTATGTCTTGGGATATCTTCAGATATCTAAATTATAATATGCCAAGACCGAACTGTATCCAAAGATTTACTTGTTTTGCAAAGCGCTGAATAACAAAGTTTTTCGTGTATATAATGAAAAGAATTACTAAACGTGAATAAGAAGATAAACTTGTTACAGTTCAAGCTTGATCCATTCATTTAAAAACGAAATCCATTCTTCTTGGTTTAATTTGCCCGAAAAGATTAATTATTTTCTCCTTGATCTATGAATGACTACTGCGGAATCTTTTCTCTATTCAAATCACTGCAAGTGCATTTAGTCTTTCAGAATTCATAGTGCCTTTTAAAAAAGCTTTTATTCTTTCGAGTATTGAAAAGCATCGTTTCGCCTCTTATGTAGTAATGGGAATTGTCAAAAGGATTTTAATCAGTTTGGTAATTTCACTAAGAACATCATCTAGATTATTTTCCAAGATATATTTCAGCAGCTTAATTAATTATTTAATCAATTAATTAATAAAAAAAACAGAAAAAATATGAATTAAATTCTACACTTTATCACATTCAAGAATATAAACACGTTTTATCTGCACGCGGAGGAAAAAAAAACTACCTTCCACCAGCACACCAGGGGCGACACTGCAAGAGTCAGTGCTATCTCTCCCTAGCGTGCTGCTTCCTATCACGGACATGTAAGGATGCGCACAACAGCAAAACAACGCATCGATGGAACTGTGAAGCGCACAGTTCTATACAAGGATTTCTGTATTTTTTCATAAACTAGGGGGGATGGACACTGACATTAAGCTAGAGGATTATATATTATACAAGTATAATGAAAGAATTTAAGAAAAAAGACTCATTATATTGAATGTTAGCGATAATATCGAATGGAAATAGGGGTTGCTGCAGTTCCCCAGTGCCTAAACCCGAGCCGCCACTGCTCCAAAGATTGCCTCCAATTTATCTCCCAGTTTAGACAATATTTCTGGAGCACATTAAAAATGCTGAATGCTACACATTAAAAGTTAAATCTGTCACTGGTAATATTAGTAAACACATCTCATATCCGTGAATGTTGATTAGCTTTTCGCCAAAGTACCTGTTCATGAAACACTGATTTATAAAAAAGAATATTAATTTACGTCTCTGTTTCTAAGAACGATTCCTCGTGTGAAGAAAGGTAATACTGAGTAAAATATGTACAGGGAGCCACTTGTCAGCTGCGCTTTGTTGCCTCTTCATGGATTATTTTGAATAGTAACTATAGCAAAATATTTCACAAATAATACTTTGGCGTTATGTAGATGACCGATTTTTAGTATCGACAAAAATGACAATTTTAATGGCCTCAATAATCTTCATCATTCAGTTACATTTTAATTTAAATGGTAATCAAACTTCACTCTCCCCTTTTTTTATGCTTTCATCCATCGTCATATAGATTATATCTGTCTTTATTTCAATCGTAAGCCTTCTCATTCAAATTCTTACAAACATTTTTACTCTGCTCTTCCATAATGATAAGATGAAGAAATCAGTCGTCTCCGCCATGTGTCTCAGTTATTACTAATAGTCAAGTTTTTCATATTTCCAGAAGGACTATGCCTCCAAAAATCTGGTTGAGACTTTTTTATAACATAATTAAGGAAATTAACGCAGTTGTGGAGGGCAGATAGCATGAAAAAGACTGCCTTCAGGAACAAGATTCTGTAACCAATTTTGGAGCGCAAACACACAAATACAAGCAAAAATTTTAAAAACTTCCGAGTTTCAATGGCATGAAATATCTGAAAAGAGTAGAAACACAAAAAGGATGAGTAATGATGGAAGTAAAAATGTGATTTCTTTAGAAATGGATGTGGTAGGAGTTCAATTTTTTGAAAAATATGTAAATTGGGCTGTTTAGAATAAAATGATATGAAACAAATTGTAAGTGATCAGAATAAACTGCTAAGGGGCATAAAGGTCAGACTATAAGTCTTATATGTAAGTGAGTCCCAATATTTTCAAATTGCAATGGATTTGCAATTTCGTGAGAACCATATCTCGGATGACGCTGAAAGATTCAATGTTAATTTCACGTGTTCAAAGGGAGATAAAATAAATGACGAAGTGAAACTATTTTGGATCTATTGATGAATAGAGAATAGTAACGAAGATGAGCTAGATATATTTAATGATGGTCAAAGTATTAATGAATCGAGGTGGCGTCTTAAAAATAAAGTGAAGAAATGGAATCAAGGAAAGAGGCCTATTCACATCTTTACGAAAGAAATTGCTAATCTTTTAGTCTCTCGTGAGGAAAAGAGCAGAATCTTGTCAAGGCTGAAAGAGTTTCTACTCCGATGTGATATTAGGGTTTTTGGTATTACTTTTGAACAAGATAGAAGATTTAAGTGTCTAGAATGCATTTTGCGAATGATAGTGATACAGAAAAAGCAGATTGGTACTCTCTGCTTTAAAACGTTATGAAAGCCTCACGGGGAAAAAGAAAGTTCAGGTATGCAAAGGAGTTGAGTGTAGAATGTGTTAGGAAGCTTCATGAGACTATGTTGCGGTGAGAGTTGGTGAATGTTGTTAAGTCATTGATGTGGAAAGAGACGGAAAGATCTCGAGGGTGAGCAGTGCCACTGGACAAGTTGAGAGGGGTTCTTGCTTCGATATGGGTAGATAAAGTGAGTAAGAGAATTTTAGGGATTTAATAAGGGTGGTCCCGACTTTGTTACCTAGAGTGTGCGATAGAGATGAATAGAAATAGAGTTGGGTTGGGGTGTAGCGTTGAGCTTATTACCATTATGAAAAGAAATATATATATATACTACTGAAGGTCAGGGAGAACGCATAAATTTGGGTTTATTGTGTGAATGAGTGTTTGAGAGAACAATGGCTGACCGAGGGACAATTGATGGATGTGCATGAAGTGGGTTGTGGGTAGGAGTGCTTCAAGATGTCTGCCCAGGAACGGCATCGGAGTGGGCAAATGCTCCACTATATACCATAAAATTGCTAGGAACGACCATTTTCCATTGATGAGAGTCCTTTTGATAGATAGGGGCTGTTGTTAAGAAGTTTGTTAACAAATAACCAGTTAAAATTTGTGTGAAAAAGTGACGTGATAATAACAGGTCCGACAGATTTCAGCCTTCAAAATGCTCTGACGGAGATCACGAAAAATGACATTCGTTTTTCACCAAATGGCGCAAGTATTTGTGTATTGTGAAAAATATTTAGTTTAAATAGTGAAAATGCTATTAATTCATGTGTTTTCATTTTAGATTTTTAAATTATTTTAACTAAAATATCTAAATCTTATTAGAATTATATTCCAATATGTCAAAAAACAATGAAAGAATCCTTCAGATTCTTTTTGCAGATCGTTACCATTTAGGAAAAATAAGCGAAAATTCATTTTTTTCTAAAAAAGATTATAATATTGACTTTGGCAGCAGAATTGGCGTTCAACATAAAGAATGGCCAGCGCATTTATGTCGTACTACAAATTGAAATACATTGTCCATATAGTCTGAAGAAAACTGATAACTTGGAGAGCCAATGGTCTGCTGTCAAGCGCAAGATCATGTCCCTTACTCTCTTTTATGTTTAATTGACAATTAGTAAGTATTTAATATCGTAGTTAATATAAATAATGTAGGTATATGACAATTACTTTTATAAAAATGGCAATCCACACATATTTCTTTTAATTCTGGGTGAAGATAGCAAGTATCTTTTATCTATTGTATGGTTCATCTCAATCTCCTCTGTACTATCCGCCCAGTACCTCACTCGTCTTGAATTCCAATACCAAAACTACCACCCGAAATATCACTTTTTGATTCATAAGATTATGCAAATTAAGATGCTCAGAATGGCATATATGAGCCCATAGAGACAGATTCCTCTCCAAAGCCCATAACTCAACCAGAGCTAAAGGATTTGGTTCGTGACGTAGGATCGACAAAACAAAAGAGGAGGGGGATTTGGGGAATTGTTCGATTTACAAGATCAAATTTCAATGTTAAATAATTGGTGCTTTTGTAATGAAATTTCAGGACTTTTTGAAGAGCTTGCAGATTTGACTTATGATAATAGTCAGTGGAGAAGATTTCAGCAGGGCGTTGATGTATAGTACAAAAGCTTTTCATTTGCAAAGCGAAAATAATTTTCCATCAATTCTCGTTGCTCATGCGGCTGTTTTAAATGAAACTTATGAAAATATAGCTTTTATTCTTATATAAGCTATTGACTTATTGTTTCCTTCTTTAAAGCAGCATTTAACGTTATGAGAGGATACACCAGCTTGAACTTGACCAAACTGGCGTATAGTTTTTTCTTATTGCGTTAGTTAAAGTTTTTAAATCTTTCGAGTTTGTCCAATTCGGTTCTTGCAATTCAAATTCTTGTGCCGATGTGTGCGCTCATGGGATTGTTGTCAAGTTTGAATCCGAGCACGGACACGTTCAGCGAGCAGTCGATTTAGGGAACGCCCAAGTTGAGGGGAACGGAACGATGTCTCCCTATTGCGGCTGCTTGAATTTAGATACGTTAGTCTGGATCTTCCAGTACCTTTCGAATCTGGAAATACTTTCAGCCGCGGCTGCCATGGCTCTGGCCATCATCCTTGCGGATTTTGTTCTTTTTACCACGACCTGGGCGACATTGTCCGCGTATTGTATATTTATGGTTCTCACAAAAATAGGAATTGCTATATCCCTCATAAAGATGGTAACGAGAGTAGTTCTTAGGCTCTCTCTTTGGAGAACACCGGGCAGGAGGTCGAAGGCCTGACCTGTGTGTTTCTCGAAGGCGATAATGGCTTGCCTGTTGGTTAAGTAGCTACAGAGGATAGTTTGAAGTAGGGCGTAAGTATCAGTCGCGAGATCTTGTATTTCAGACCGTTGATCCAGACTTTTTCGTAGGCCTTCTTAACGTTTTTGTAGATAACGTCGATCCAGCACCCTTTGTCTCACCCTGCTGCTGCTTGTTGCAGCAATTTGGTTAAGGCTGTCTCTGTGCCCCGGTGTTTCCTAAATCCATGCTGTATCTCGTTCAACAGGGAGTCTTATAACAGGTGAGCTGATAGCCTGCAGTTGAGAATTTCTCGAAACCCCTCCCAACTGTCTCAAGCAATGAGATAGGCATGAAATTCATGACTTAGTTATGTGGTTTGCACGGTTCTGGAATGAATATCATTTATGAGGATTTCAGACTGTCAAGGAAGTATCCAATTGCCAGGAATGCATTGATTAGATTCAGCAGTCTAATCTGAAGTCTCTCCGATGCCTCTTTCAAGTGCCTGATCGTAATCTGGCTGAGGCCTGGGGCTTTAAGCCGAAAAGAGGAAATAGCCTCCCACAATTCAGCACTGGGGATAGGGTTCCTCTCCTGAGAGTTACTATGGAGACAGTGGAGGTCCGCAGTTTCATAAGGGATGAATCTGTCCTCCCTCCTCTCCAGGAATTTGAGAACATGGTCCTCGAAGCCTGCTTCAAAGTTTTTCCTCTCTTCATCGTAGATTCTAAAAACATTTCTCCAAATTTCGCGAAAGAGCATCTCATTCTCAATTAAGGAAGTCGGATAAATGGATTCATGCGAAATTGCGGTTGAGCCATGCGTTTGGGTAATCCTTTACAGTCTGTTGATTGCTGCCCTGTAAGATTTCGGATTCCCGTCAGTGTCTAATTTCTCAATCAAACTGTTCTATTTTCCCTCAGTTCGTGGGACAGTGCGGTGTTACTTTGTCTTCTGAGGGCTTGAATGAGATAGAAATCAATGGGCTTAGTGTAGCCCATGTCGACGACGCAGTTGTAAACAGCGGTGAACCATTGTTGAAGCTCCACACTCTCCTGTGTAGGGGTCGTTGGCAGCAGAGTTATGTGATTGATCGTCGGGATTGCTATTGCATCTGCGTTGGAAATGCAGTCGTTTGAAGCAGTCAGTTCGTCGTCGAGGTATTCATCGGTAGCGTCTTCCAGATCAGGGAGGTCCAATGGGAACGCTCTCTTGTATGCTTCTCAGTTGGCCTTCAAGAAGTCATTCCGGGGGAAGCAGCGAGAACTGGTATACTAGCTGCTACTATGGTGGCCAGCATAAAGATGTGATCACTTGGCGTCAGTGGTCTTGATATGACAAGTTGGTGGAAGGGAAAGTTGAGATTCTTGGAAGCAACATCTAGCTTGGTGTAAAACTCTGGGTATAGGAATGTAGAGAAGTCCGTCTTGATGCACTCGGCGAGATCCCTTCTCAGCAAGAGGTCGAGGTTCCTGTCTCGTGCATCTTTCCTTGCGTATCCAGCTACTCTGTCCCTGGCGTTCAGGGCCCCGGCGAACAATACTGAGTTCTCTTTCTTTAAAAAGGGTGATAAAATCATTGATGGGCCCATATGAACGGAGGGGAGGTTGGTAGCCCGCGCACATCTTGACATCTCCGAGAGAGCATCTGAGTATAATTGACCAAAACGATTGATCCATTGGATTTCCTCGTCTGTACTTCAGTTCTTTCTAGACTGTTATCATAGATCCGTCAAATCTCTCTCCTAAAACCTTCATTGGGAGAACCTTGTATCTAAAGATCTTCTGCATGTCGTCATCTCTGATTCCAATTTCTAACAACAGAAGAATGTCCGGATCCAGTTCTCGATAGATATTATACAGCTGTTGTTTATGCATCTGCCACCCCTGTACGTTATTTGTAGAATCGGTAGCCTATTTATAATTGCCATCTTGACTATCTGAGCTGCTTGAGGGCATTTAGTCGTAGATCCTAAGGTTGTGTCGTACAGCTCTACTTTGCATTTTAGTAAGGTCTGCATTGACCGACTCTTCGTCTACGGGTGAGTCATAGCACCCCTTGAAGCGGCTTCTTTGGACTCCTGTAGCCACATCATCAAGGGATATCTCTCTTTGGTGAATTGTGTGGGAGTTGAGGGAGATGGTAAGTTTAAGTTTCTTTCCGTCTATTTCATGTTCTTCTTGCTGTTGTGGCCGTTCTGCGCCCTACTTTTGTTTTTTGAGTCTCTTTGGTTCTTTTCTTGTTATATTTTGCCTAAGCTTGGTGGGTAGAGGTGCTTGGTGGCTGCAGATTCTTGCCGGGTCAGTATAAGTTCTTCCTCCTGGGCTTTTGTTTATTTCGCAGGTTTGACTGGTTCTGCCGGTGCTAGCTTGGTGTATGTTGCCGAGAGATCTTTGTCTGACTCTGGGTTGTACGGTAACATGTTAGGTTCCAAGCGCCTCGCAGCTAGCATCATATTCATCTCGGTATTGAATGAGCCCGGAGAGGCTAGGTTTAATCACATGCGCGTGAAGAATGCATGCTAGCATTTTTAGAGGGGTCGCATCCATGACCTGTAGGACAATTTGGGGTTGGGTCGATTTTGCTTAAGTTTGTGGAGGGCTCATGGTGGCTGCCGCGTATGAGTTATTCGGCCTGTCAGCTTCATCTGTCTTCTTTTGTAGTTGCTACTTCTTGACTGGCACTGCATACTCAAGGTCCGGTAGAGACCCGCACAGTTAATACAGATCTTATCACTGACGCAGTGCATCCACTCGTGTCTGGTTTGTGCGCACTCGGAGCAGATCTTGACGTTTTCCTTATTTGTACAGGCGCTGGTAAGGTGATCATCTACCTTGTAGCAGGAAAAGCAAGTAAGGAGTTCGAAGAAACTCTCCCTCCCAATCTGTTTAGCTTTAGTCGTTCTTCTTTCGCCTTGGCCGTTATCTTCATTTCATGAACACGATTTTGAAGACGTGCGTGAAGTTTCTAAATTTTATCACCTCGGCATTCTTAGTCCATTTTTGGTTCCTTTCTATCTCATGGTTGATCTCCTCAGCCGACCGTTAGCCTCCCCACGGGGGCAACTTTTCTGTACACAATAGCCTTTCTTACCGCTAGGGCTAGGGAAGGTTTGGGCTCTAGACCGAATGCACCTAGTTCTCTGGTGCTGGCTGTTGACGTCAATTTTACCAGGTCTGCCTGTGTGTGGCAAATCGCGGTTTTCCATCTGGACATCTCGATTAGTCTTTTGAGTTCGATCTCCAGTTTCCCGTAGATCGTCCCAAAGACATTCATTTTATCCGGTTTTTCATTCCCGATGGGTCTCAGTGGGACCCGAAAGTCCAGAAACTCCCACGCTCCGTTCATGGCGGGGATGTCCTTTCATTGGTCGTGTTGGTGGGGGGAGGTGGTTACCCCACTCCGATTCCATAGAGTAGCTTTCTCTTTCTCCACAGGCGAGATAGAAACAGGAGGAATCTCCAATAAATCTATCACAACCTGTTTGGCCCCTGTCAGGGTCGTCAGAAACAGGAAGCATTTCCAATCAGACTGACAATTTGATCAGGTCCCGAGGCGTAGGGCAGAATGAGTCCTCGGTTTCCGAGCGCAGCTTTTCCCCCAAGCCAGATAGAAACGGGGAAGATTTCCAATCAGTCCACCAGAGCCTGGTAACGCCCTAGCTAAGAGCGGCAGACACAGGAGGTATATCCAATGAGTCCGCCGCTCAGTAGCAGGGGTTGGTGGCAGATGAAACCTCAAAGCCTTCCCGGTCTCCTTCAGCAGCTAACGGAAAAGAGTAGAGCTACAATTTTGCTGAGGGTTGAAATGGCACTGCCTTGGAGGGTGGGAGTTGTAGGTGTCCAGCGGTATTTAGGGGGAGCTCCTATTGAACATTCTTCGATAAGGGTTTGGCTGGGAAAGCCTGAGATGGCTATATTAGGTGTCTTGGGGAGCCTTGGACACGCAGAAGATGCGGGTATTTTCAGGGGTTTCCAGTTATCCAGAGAGGATAAGGAGTTTGTGGTTCCGTTAGGGAAGGCCCTGACGTTGTGGCTATAGTGTCGTATAGGTTTGAACACTATTAACGCTCGAAAAAGCCGTGACACGGTTTCGGAAACCGCTTTCGCTTGGCTTTGGCTCCTATACCGGGTTAATGCTCCTCTTGAAGACAGCGAAATCCGATGCTCAATCGATACTCCTCTTCATTTAGGTTGGCCATAAATACTAACTAATAACAACTGGATTTAAGCTAAAGTTGAAATTTCGCCTTCGCTAATTTTAGGAAAATATCTATACGGTGACTTTTTCGACAAATCCTAAAATTTATAAATTATTAACAGTATTTTAGCAATAGTAAAGATAAGCCACCCCCAAATTACTTACATAAAGATAAGTCACCCCATGCCACTTGGGGTGGCTCATCTTTGCCTGATCCATATTTTCTCTCTCCCAAACCGAAAGTTTCTTCTGAAACGGATGAACGGCCAAATATCAGAGAGAAGAAAATGAACTATGACATTATGGCAAATTTAAAAAAAGGCAATTAATTTCTCCTCTTCATTTTTGTTCCAGCTGATGGCATTTATCTTTAGGCGAGACAATTACGGTTTAAAGAACCATAAAGTCATTTCTTTTCTTACTCGCCAAAGGGATGGAATGGTCAATGGTCGTGGCAACCTGCCGCAGTCCAAGTTCACCTCGGTAGTTTTGGTTAGTCGATTGGTTCGATTTTATAGCTTTAAGAGTTTTTTGCTAAATATAGTAAGCTATGTTAAATTAGATTTGTAGCCACATTGCTGCAGTCATTTGGATTTAGGCTGTGATGTAATGAAAAATATAAAGGAACACGAATTAACCAATTGAACACTGAATGCATCGTCGAGAAGAAGAAATGAAAGAAATAATTAATTTTGACCATTTGATTACCTTAACCTCATATTAACAACACTCATAACTTTCACTTAGTATATGTCAAATAAAATAAGTTTATTACACACTGCATCGTTAATTTAAGGAACGTGTCTGTTTTCTCCCTGAAGACAACTTCGTTTGTTTGTTTTTCTCTTTAATGAGCGAGACTAGAAAACTTCGTTAACTTCTAACACAACTTGCGCTAACTTCAGGACTTCGTTTCAAATGTTTGGACGTACCATAATTGGATTTCTTCGAAGAAAGTGAAGACGTTGTGGTGGAGCGAATGTGAGTGTGTTTGTAGAGCTATTGCCCCACCTTCTTTCTAGCGGATCTCTCCCTCCCTCTGTAAGAATGTGTGTGTGAATGAGGAGATGGTTATATATATATATATATATATATATATATATATATATATATATATATATATATATATATATATACATATAATATATATTCTGGATTTCATGTTTTATTTAAAAAATAAATTCTCTTTCTATGAAGCCACTCTATTATTCTGTAAAAATTTATTACTTTGATAATATCCCTTTAGTAAGGAATGGCTGATTTTGAAAAATGTGCAATAATTTAAATTGAATTTGATACGTCCATACTTTGTAGTTCGTTGGATGGAGGGTTTTAATAGCCTCAAGCCGCGATCGATTATTATCATTATATGAGCTCGGAAGACAAGGCCTTTAAAAACGCGCGCAACAATTTTGTCCACAACGAGTGACAGCCGGCAAGACTTCCCCGGGGGACCCTAAGAGTAAAAGCGTGGTACCACGTAAGATAAAGGCCTTCTTTGTTTGTTTGTATTTTTTGCAAATATTTTTTTGTTGTTTAGTTTTGAATAAGAGAATTGTATTTTTATTGGTAGTATCCGCACGGATATATTTTCTTTCTATATATATATATATATATATATATATATATATATATATATATATCCCTATTTTTGTAAATAAAGGACTGTATATATAATCATCTGTTTCATTTCTCCCTCAATTTTTCACGTCTGACTTAGTGTAGGAAGCGGGTTGGACAGATTGGGGCTAGAGTGTAGATTCATGGCTCGCTACATTTGGCGTACAAATAGGGACTTGAGATCTCGAAACCTGGAGTGTAATAGGATTGGATTGCAGTTCACCATTGTGAAGGACTAGGTAAAGGGTTTATGCTGCAAAAGTAGTTGATTGTTTTTCCATTCTTCTGTCCTTTCTACTAACCTGGGAGGATGGCTTCTGTGGAGCAAGGTCTCCATGATGAGATTCTGTGACTGAGGCTGGAGTTGAAACAGAAGGAGGAAGCGTGTACAATGTTAGGAAAGTGATTGGGTGACTGAAAGGTGATATAGTGAGTATAAGTGAAAAGACCGATCGGATGAGAGGCAAAAGGAGGTTGAGAGAAGGATGCAGAACCTCTATTACATGATGGAGGAGTCAGGACCGGCCACAGGACCCTCGACCCTAACCATTGCTTCGACCGAAGGGGATGAGATTAATGGGATAAATAGGAGTGTGTGCGATTCTAGAGAGGATAGGATGATTGTGAGTGGATTGTATAAGAAGGTGAATGAAAATGAGTGGAAGGTAAGAATGGAAGGAAGAATAGTTTTAATGTTAAAGATAGAAAGATGATAGGTAAGAGTGTGGACTCTCTCTATTTGGATGAAGAAAAAGTGAATGTATGATTGGCATGAGGGAGAGTGAGAGCAGCTCAAGTGCAAGTGAGGTGAATGTAGGAAAGTGATTTTGAATAGGAAAGTGCCAAAGATTGATAAGTTTAGGATGCATGGTGGGAAAAGTGTGGATGAATTCTGCGGAAAAATTGAGCGTTATTGTAAGCTCAAGTACCCGGGGAATAAGGAACATTGAGTGAATGTATTCGGCGAGTGATGTAAGGGAAGCTGCTAGAGTTTTTCCGCGTGATCACGAGTATGGGTAAATCAAGGTATGAGGTGGTGAAGCAGCAATTGATTCGGCAAGTGAAACGAATGAAAGAGAGTCTGAAGTATAAAAGGGTGAATGAACTTGAAAAGACTCGCATGGAGAAGAGTGAAACTGTGAATATGTATCCTCATAGACTTGAGAATATGGCGGGAAAGAGGTATGGTGTGAATAAACGTAAGCAATTGATGAGAAAGTTCCTTGAAACGGTCCCGCGAAAAATAAGTGAATGGCTGAATACGACAAAAAAAGAGAGAATGAGGCTGACAGGGAAACGGTTCATATGGTATGTTGTGTTGGAGCTTCTGGAAGATGGGCGATTTGATAAAGAGAGTGATTTGGACGATGATGGATAGTACAGTGTGAATGTTGAGGGTAAGAAGCCCAGGAAATTTCCTCCACCCCAGCAGTTTATCAGCTATCGGGATGCCCTTAGGGCTGCGACAGCTGTGGTGATGTCGAGCTTCCTGGGCCAGCAGACTGAATCAGAGAATAGAGGAGGGCCAAATGAAATGGGACAGATGACTGTTTGGAGCGTAAATGGGTATATGAGTGAGCAGCCGAGGTATGTTCCAGCGAATGAGAGGCCAAATGGGTTGAAAAGGATTGTGGAATACCGTAGGTGTGGAAGGAATGCAGATGGACGTCTGATGCGTATTTCGGGTGTGGACGAAAGGGCATATAGTAAAGGACTGTCAATAAAGTGTGAAATAATGTTTCGAATGTAAAGAGAGACTGTCCAAATTGAAATGGTGGAGCGACTGATGGGCGGAGTATGAAGTATGCTTGTTGTAATTGACTAAAGGCTGGTCATTATGCGAGGATGTGTCGTGACGAGAGGAATGTATGTAGCTATTTTGCGACGAAAATAAAATCAAGTGAAAGGTGTTGGATTAGACTGAGAGCGCAAGGTGTAAATGGAAAGTCTGAAGCGGGAAACTAAATTGTAAGAGGTTACCTGGTGAAGTATCCTCTGGATGCATGAGTGTGAGTAATGTGTTGGTAAGTCTGTCTAGTGTAAAAGTGACTTCTGGTAGGAAGTATGAGTGTCTGAGTGTGAAAGTTGAATGAAACGGGATTGAGTGTTTGGCTTTGATAGATTCTGGGCGCAAGACGAGCTTGGTATATAAGGACGTGTATGACAAGCTGAGTGATAAAGCCCTCCTGTCGGAGTGTAAAGGTAGTTTGGCAGGAATTAATGGTATAAAAGTACCTGTGATTGGAATCATAAGGTCAGCTGTTCGAATGCATGGTATGTTGAAGAATGAGTGTGAATTCTCTGTGATTGATAAGGTGAGTAGTGAGTATGGTGTGATTTGGGGGTAGGATTTTATGAAAGTGAACCGTATGGTTGTGCATGTTACGAGTGATCAGACTAAGAGAAAGATTGGTAAAAATTGGGTATATAAGTTGTATGTAGGGAAAGATGGTCGTGTTTTGAGGAGTGTGTTTAGCGGTATTGAGGTGACTGCTATGGATAGTGTAAGGCTTGTGAAGGGTGAAAGGGTGGCTGTTAGAGTGAGTTGGAGTGAATATTTGAGTTTGGATATGGGTAAGAACGCTGGGTTATTGGATGGAAAAGATGCGTGTTATAAGGTAAGGCATGTTGCTTGTGTGTTTGATGGCTTGATGAGAATGAATGATCCTTATGTATGCGTGTAGGCAGGCCCCAGGGTGAAAGGGCAGGTGAGGGGGATCCAAGTTGTAGATGTACTAGCTGACCTTTCCACTGTCAGGGAGGTAGGTATGGATGATAGCACGGATGTCAGGGTAAATGTTGCAAAGGAAAAGACGTGTGAATGGACTTATAATGAAGTGGAAAGGATGTTGAAATTGGATGAATGTTTGACTGAGTATGAAAGGGAGGATGTGTATCGAATGTTGTTTAAAAGAAAGGGTCTCCTCAGTAAGGGCGATCTGGATTTCGAGGTTGCCAAGCTTCCGGAATTCAAGATTATCCTGAAGGATGACATCCCAATCTATCAGCGGCCGAGACATTTTCTACGTCCGGTGGCTGATGAAATTGAGGAGCAGTGTGTGGAATTAGAACGAATGGGGGTGATTGGAGAAAGTGAGAGTGCATGGAATAGTCCGATTTTGACTGTACGTAAGCGTGATGGAAGATTGCGTTTGTTTGTGGATTATCGAAAGGTGAATGAAAGGTTTCCGATGTGTGTGGTATATGAGTGTATGTAGAGTATGCATCGGATGAAGTGGTTTACAAAGCTGCATCTGTTACCGGAGTATTACCAGATGCTCATTAGTGAGGAGAGCCGGCCGGTGACCTCCTTTTCCACTACGAAAAGGTATTATTAGTACCGGAGCCGCAGCTTTGGGTTGGCTAATACTCCCGGTGACTTCCAGCGGGCGATGAATGTTGTGTTGAGCAAGTTTGCGAGTAAGAATGTAATTGTGTTTATAGATGATATTTTGATTTTGAATGAGAGTTTTGAGGAGAATATAAGATTGGTAAATGTTGTGTTGAGAACAGTGGAGAGTGGTGGTATGAAGGTGAAAGTAGTGAAGTGTGAATGGTTTGCGAAAGAAGTGGAATTCCTTGGGCATATGGTGAGTGAGAATGGGTTACGAAAGTCACCTAAGTATGTAGAGAAGGTGCGAATGTTTCCGAAATCGATGACTGTGACGCAGCTCAAGTCAGTTATCGGTTTGATTGAGTTTCGACGAAAGTTTATACGTGATTGTTTGGGTGTGAGTAAACCTCTCAATGAGTGGATAGGCAAGAAAGGTAGTATGATTGTCAGGTGGAATGATAAGATAAATGAATCATATGAGAGACTGAAAGAGGCAGTGGCTAAAGATATTGAATTAGCATACCCAAAGTACAGTGTGAATGCTAAGATGCTTTAATTGTATATCGATGCGAGTAGGTACTGTATGGGGGGTTTTCTGATGCAAGAACAGCGTTTGAATGGAGAGAATGTCAGGCGAATAATTGGGTATGTATTCAAGGCTATGAATGCGGCAGAGCGAAAGTATTCCACTGTAGAGCGAGAGTTAGCTGCGATAAGATATTGTTTAAAAGTGTTGCGTCCGTTTTTGTATGGTGTGAGGTTCGTGATTAAAACAGATCACCAACCTCTTGTGTATTTGCAACGTATGAAGTGGGCTGATAGTAGGATTGTAAGGACTTTGGAAGATTTGAGTGATTTTGACTATGTGATTGAGTATGTGCCTGGTGAACTGAATGGAGTGGTTGATTTGATGTCAAGGTATCCTGATACGAATGATGCAAATTTGTGTAGAGTGAGTGATCTTGAGTATTTGCCGAAAGGGATTATGAATGGAAAGGAGAGTAAGGATGGTGGTGATTCCTTGTTTGAGAGCGTATGGAATGGTTTGCAAGATTTGAAGAGTGATGGAGTAGATGTGAGAGTGCCCGATAGTGTGGATGATTTAAGGAAGGGGGTAATGAGTAAAGTATGTAAGAAGCCTGAAAGTATTGGCATGGCGGAGGTGCGGAACTTTATGAAAGAATTGAGAGCGATGTGTATGCCAGGGATCCCGCCGTTTCAGGAAGTGTTGATTGTAGTGAGTCGTTTGTATGGAGTGATTGTTTATGTGTACTTTGGTGGTGAGAGGCTGATTGTTTACAAGAATGAGAAAGTGAAGGGTTCAAATGCTAATGTTGTGCATCTGCAGTGTTTGAGCGGTGTGCATTACAATTGGGTGATTGAAAAGTGTTCGTATATGAGGGAGAAGAATGATTGTCTGGATGAAGATGGATGTGTGGTAAATGATAATGTGGGAGTCGATGACGGTGCGGATGTCAGTCCTGATGTTGGTGTGTTTGTTCCTTCTGTGTATTGCAAACATGGATGACCTAATATGTTTGAAGCGAGAGTGAAAGCTGGTGAAAGGTTCTTCTCTGGTTTGATTGATACTGGAGCGCAAGTGTCGTTAGTGAACCAGAGGATTGTGAGTAAGTACGATGAGTTTAGATGTTGTGAACGGAAGCCTGTAAAATTACGGATAAGTGGATTGGGGAATGGAATGATAGTGGCATGGAAACAGTTTAGTCTGAGAGTGAGTTTGGGTAGTGGTGTGAATGTGAATCATGACTTTGTGATACTGAAAGATGAGCAAATGCCGTGTTATTTCTTGCTTGGTGTGGACTTTATGAGATTAAATGATGTGTCTTTGGATGCTGATAAGGATCGTGTTATGGAAGGTGAATGTGAATTGATGAGGTTGAATGAGTGTGCAAGAATTTTTTCAAACTTTGCAGTATGATCGAATTGGTCATGGATGATAAGAATGAAATTTTAAGTGATGATATTCTTGAGATGCAAGATATGTCCTTTTGTCAGTGAGTTGAAGAGGTGTGTGATGATGCGTGTTGATTTAAATGCATGGCCTGAGTGTTTAAGGACAGTTGTGAATGATGTTGCGACTACATGTGAAAGGTGTCAGAAGCGAAAGGTGCGAGGTGTGCAAGTGAAGCCGCTGAAGTTGAAAGTTGATGCAAAAGAACCGTTTGAATTGGTAGTGATTGATTGTGTGTCTTTACCACGTACAAGTGCTAGGAATGTTGGTATGGTTGTTATGGTTGATCATAGAATTAAGTTTGCGTATGCAGCGGCTGTGAGAGATAAAAGGAGTGTGACTGTTGCACGTGTGGTTGAGCAGTTGTCTTTTCGTAGGTTTGTATGGAAGCCTAGGGGATGTCTGAGTGATAATGGGACTGAGTTTGCGAGTGAAGTGTTTGAGTGAATGTTGAGAGAGAATGGTGTGGAGCATGTAAGCACGACTCCGTATGTATGGTTGGGTAGAGTGTTATTGGCGTATAATTCAACGGTGTCTAGTACAACTGGGATGTCCCTGTGTCAGTTTGTTATGAATTTTGAAAGGCGAGTGAAACATAGGTTTCGTTTTAGTGAAAGTGAGCAGAGTGTTTGGCGTGAAGCACATTAAAGGTTTCGTTCGTTTGAAATTGGTGCAAAAGTATTAAAGATAAAAGAAGTAAAAGGTAGGTTGAATGTGTCGAAGATGAGTGAAAAGTTGGAAGGTCCGTATAGAGTTGTGAGAGTCTGGGAGAATGCTGTGCGTATGTTTTGGAGAGTTTGAATGAAGGTGTGACTGGGAGAGTGTAAGCTCATCAGAGCCAGTTGAAGAGGTGGAGAGAACCTCCTGACTACCTGGTGAGCCATCTGGTGTATGAACTGTGAAGAGAGAGAGAGAGAGATAAGGTGCATGATGATGAGATGAAGTGTGATAGTATGGATCTGTCTTGGAAAGAGCTTGTCTTGGTTTCGAGGAGTAGACAGCGTGCAAAGAAGAGTCAAAGGAAGAATGCAAGTACGAATGAAAGAAAGTCTGAGCAGTCTTTCTGGTAAAGGAGAGCTTGAGAGAGAGAGATTGAGTGTTTGCATAAGAAGGTGGGTGATTTGGCTGATGTAAGTAGACAAGTGAGTGAGCTTCCTGTGGCTGATATTTCTGGTTTTGGGAACAGTATGAATGATAATGTGTTTGGGCAGAATGAATCTAGTGTGGCTTATTTTTCTGGTTTTACGAATGGTAAGGGTAGAGTTGAGTTTGATGTGGAGAATGAGGAGGTGACTGACTTTTCTGGCTTGTGGTGGGAACCAGTTGAAAGGGTTTCTGGTATAACCTCTAAGAGTAGAGGGGATGTAAGTGATTTGTCTATTTCACAAGAGTGTGCTTTGAGTTTGATGAGAGCTGTGAGTGAGGAGCTGATGGGTGGGAGTATGAAAAGTGAAGGTTCTGAACGGAAGAGTATGAAAGAGTTCTGTGGAGAGATGGGAGAGCTAGTAATGAAGGAAAAGAGTATGGTGGACGATATGATCGATAGTGACGAGCAGACTGACGGGACGACTGATGAACGACCCCGACAGAGTGCTACACGTAGCTAGGGACCTGTAGACGAGTGTGAATGGATGAAGAAGGGCGCGATTGAGTATAAATGGTACCGTGATTAAGGATTTCGGGTGTATTGTGAGTGACTGTGGTCGACTAGGCCTAAGGAAGGAGGTGTGTGGTGGAACGAATGTGAGTCTTTGTAGAGCCATTCTCCCACCCCCTTTCTAGCAGACCTCTCCTTCCCTCTGTAAGAATATATGTGTGAGTGGGGAGATGTTTTATATATATATATATATATATTTTTTTTTTCTCTTTTCATGAAGTCACTCTATTATTCTGTACAAATTTATTACTTTGATTGGCTGATTTTGCAAAATTTGCAATAATTTAAATTTAATTTGATACGTCCATACTTTGTACTCCATTGGACGGAGGGCTTTAATAGCCTCAAGATGCGATCGATTATTATTATTTATGAGCTCGGAAGACATGGCCTTTAAAAACGCGCTCAACAATTTTGTCCACAACGAGTGACAACTGGGAAGACTTCCCCGGGGGACCCTAAGAGTAAAAGCGTGGTACCACGTAAGATAAAAGCCTTCTTTATTTGTTTGTATTTGTTATAAATATTTTGTTTTTTTTTTTGGTTTCGAATAAGAGAATTGTTTTTTTATTGGTAGTGTCCGAACTAATTGTTTTTCTTTGTATATATATATATATATATATATATATATATATATATATATATATATATATATATCCCCATTTTTTTAAAATTAAGGACTGCACATACGATCCGTTTGATTTCTCCGTCGATATCTCACGTCTGACTTAGTGTAAGAAGCTGGTTGGACAGATTGGGGTTAGAGTGTAGATTCGTGGCTCGCTACAAGGTGATTAATTCAATAGATTAACTTTCTCCCATGGCATTAATGTAACTTAGATTAATACTTAGATATACTTTTCTCTCGAGCTGATTAGAAACCCAAACTTAAAATTCTTTACTTAAATTTCATTAGTAATTAAAATTTTAAAGCGAAACTAATTTCCAATTTGCCGCTTTCTTTTTTTATGCTTTGAACAACAGCGGCGGTGAATTGAACATCGGATTTTGAGCTCTACATGATTTGGAAGGGAAAAGAAAGGATTAAAATGCTTCCTCACACCTTATATTAATTCGAGCTCAAATATTTATTTAAATTAAATTATAAACAATCTGGCGTCTATGAGAATTTATGTTATCGTTTTTAAATAGAATTTGTATTTTCAGGGACTAAAAAATTTTGTGGTAGTACTTTAACGTGCGGTCTGTCAGTTCATTTACACTTTAGTGTGCTGTCAACCTGCACTTTTCCACTTGAGCATGCGGTCTATCAGGCCTTTTTACACTACCTCCACTAAAAGAATTTTATACTACACGATTATTAAAAGAAATTAAAAATTATATATTATTAATGAGGGTTCTGATTCAGAATCAAAACGATCAAAAAAGGCTAAATAGTGCATTAATGGTCATTATGATGGAATTCATTGGTGCTACATAACTGATACAAACAATTTAACCTAAATATTTTAATTAACGATTCATAATTCAAATATCATTTAAGGATGACACAAAGAAACCTACTGCATCTTTTTTTCAGTACTTTCCATCAAAGGTTATCGAGTTGTGACTGGAAAAGCTCACTACTAACGCCTCTTTTTTTTTCTTAAAAATTGGTTTTTTGGCATCCAACCAACAACAATGGCATGGGTAAGTGCTCCTGTCACTGAATCCAATTAATGCTCTTAATGACTCATTGTAAGAGGACGATAAACCTTGGCATTTGGATTAGCATATGCAGGCCATTCATCTGAATGAATCACTCACTATTTTTCACATTCCCGATCAATAATCTGGATGGTCGCTTATTGCCCTTCTATATGGACCGGTCAGGAGCGCTCAGTTTAAAAGGCTAAAGATAAGGTAAGCACATGAAAGGTAGACCGCACGCTGAAGGTCATTTTGTATAGAAATATCATGAGCACATGGTTAAAAGGATAGCAAGTAAAGGTTTAGCACAAGTAAAAAAATATATATTAAATGGTAGGTCACATGCTAAAGGTCATTTCACCTCAAAGGCTACGGATAATGCGGTAGACTACAAACTAAAGTAGCACCGATATTGTCTTGTTTCTTTGTTAAGGACTCCTGCATTTAATCTTGTGTTTCTTTATATTGTAATGCATTCGTGGGTTAGACTATTTTCCTTTATTTGGGATCGCTTGAAGAATAACTGGCCTAATTTGCTTTTAAAACACTAAGAGTTCCACTTTTGTCCCCATTTGGAAGTTAGGATAGAGATTCCAAAACAGGAAATAGTAAGGTAGAGTATTGTCCAAAATTTGAAAACAAAATACTAAAATATGCATTTTCATGATAATACTCATTTAATTTCCATGATGATTAAAAAGAATATTCTTTGAGATTTACCTTTGTTAGTGTCCATGTTTAATTTCATAGAAAGACAGGTGTATTTGAAAAAAAGGCTGCGTCCAAAACCAGGGAATGATTACATATAACTTTTCTTTACACGTTAAAATTCTTAATGTATGTATTGCAACACATTTCTCACGTGTATTCTGGACTAATAATGAACCTATTAATCATTTATCAGGATTACCAAAACGAGCTAAGGTAGAAAAATCTTTCGAAAATTAGGATGCACAGTGGAAGAGTGAAGGATTGCCACTGTCTACCATTTATAGGCGTTGTAATCGCCCGAGAGTTTTGGTAGCAGAAACTTGCGATAAGATGGCACCAGGTAACTTTCTTTATGGTTAGGTGGGATGGGGGGTTTGTTTCGGCGCTCCACAACTTTCTTCATTAACGGCAACTCAAGATAATAGTTCTAGAGTTCAAGAATCAAGATGGGCCGAGGTACGAACTTGACAGAAGGTGATAGAGTCAGCGTTGTGAAAAAAAAACTCGAAGAACTCCGGTTAGTGATCTAGCTAAGAAACTCGGCCGCCCTTTTATCGCTCTCAAGCGATATTAAGAAACTCCGCCGAGGAGGAATAATCGATCAGGTCCTGGGTACTGAAAGCCACTAATGAAACAATCATGATTCATGTGAATACAATTCTTCGTAAGAAACCTGGAGCAACTAGTAGGAAGAGTTTTAAACGGATCGGACCTTCTAGAAAACTCTATATCTACTCGCTGCATGGTATTTAAACGGATGGTTGATCACAAAACACATCTTAAACCCCCCTTGACGCTTAGACATAAAGATCCAAGGATGGGATAGGCGAAGCGTACGTGAAAACCAACGTGGGACATCTCCTTTTCAACGACTTGTTTAGGAAAGAATGGATGACCCTGGTGGTTGCTCCATTTAGGTTAAAGCGTTGACAAGGGGATGGATGCATAATGATATGGGAAGGCATCATTAAGGATGAGTTATTGGGGCCTACCCTTGTTCCTGACTGCGATGATTTAGCCTCAGACACCAACTGTAAGTTCCTCGACGCTGAGTTGCTGCTCTTGCTTGATGATGGTTATTGTCACGTCGACGAAAGATAACTTTCATGCAACGTGATGCATCTTCCCTTGCACCACGGTTTATGAGAGGGGAAAGCAGTATTCATCCATAATGATCTAGAGAAGTCAATACAAGAGTCAGTTAAGTCAATGCCAGCTTCTAGAATCACAAAGCTGACATAATCGGCGAATGTAAGTCCATTTATAGGTTACTAGCCTCCGAGAGTACTACTCTAATAAATAATGTAATTACCAACTTGATTTCTTTAATTAAACAGATGTATTCTTTGTATTCATAAATAAACACAAAAAATTTAATTATTTGGATTTTTGGATTTTTAAGCACGAAACTGAATTAAAATTTAATAATTTCACCTGGTGCTATTATCATGGTTTAGTTGAAAATTGCGAATTTAGCATATAATACTATTACTGAATTAAATTTTATTACCTTGATTCTAAAACCTGCCACAAAGAGTTCCTTCTTCATTATCAACAGAAGGCCCGAATTTTGTAAAAGTAAGTTTAAATTATGAAAGTTCTTCTTTAAAGGTCCTTGAAGATACTGAGTCCAAGGAGTCGAAAAATAAAACGGGTCACCTCCGAAAACCATTTCACAAGGAAGATCGCAGGAGGCAAATGATTTGGATGAAGGGCCGATTTGGTACATTAGCCGGTAGTTAAAGTCAAGTTGCAGAGAACCTGAACTTAGATGCATCTCGCCAGCCTGCCCCACGCCACTTGAGAGAGGTGGGACTCGTAGTACGCCTCCTCCTATTTCACTATTCATAAGTAAAGCGAATTTAGCGGCTAGGTTAGCCTTCGTTACAGAACATGTAATCTCAAGGTATAAAAAGTGAAATTGAATTATCACCAAAAAAAATAAAATTTGTTCAGATTGGATGGGAAGGAACATATAAGGAGTGGTATATAAGAAAGATTGAATCTCACATTCATGAAAGAGTCTGTTAAATTTAGTGGTGACAACAGTATGGAGTAGGGCATATTCTACAGCACTGTAGTTTGTCAGCTGGTCCATTTACGTTGCAAAGTAAACCCTACGGTGTCAAATAATCTGGTTCATGAACATGTTTTTCACTCTCTTCTAACTTCGCGAGTATGTTATCATGTTTTAATTAAGAGCAATGCTCCCTGTCACAGGGCAATAACGTTGAAACAATTCTTAGATGCTGAAAATTTCAAAGCGATGAACTGTCAGGCGCAAGGCATTGATTTAAATTCTCTAGAAAACCATTTGAAGATGCTCGGTCAGAAAGGTAAATTTCAGAAACAAATGAAAGTTGAAGATCCCTAGCAAGGATTAGAAAGAAAACATAATAAACTCTCGTCGGGACACTGGGGCAATTGTTGAAGTCGTGCCGCCAAGGATGTTTTCAAAATGATTATAACTTCTTTACAACTTAATATTCTTCTAATTTAATGAATTTTCACTTCAATTTCTCTTTAGAAAAAAGTCACCCAGAACTGAATAATTGCTTCTATTGCATATGTAATATTATTGCATGTTCCATGCAATATAATGAAAGATAAAAGAGCTCACACCATAATCGTTCTAACACTTGAACATTTATTAGTGCTTATGGCAGTAGCATTAGGTTTCGGCATAACTTCTTTTCACGTTCTGCATACCATTTGATGGCATATGCTTACACTAATTTTCCAATGAGATGAATGAATTTTGTAAGTTTTCAATATTTCTGATAAGTTCTTGAAGTCATTTATGTTTTAAATATGATTAATTATCAATAATACCCAGTCAACGAAATGAATTTGCATATTTTTCCAGAACATTTCCTTGTTGTAGGTATAAGAATGAATGCGATGAGAGTAGAAAGGTCTCTTGAATACCGTTTTTCATGTAATAATTTAAAGACCCATGTTAGATGATAAAAAAGTTTTATATCACCTCTACATCCTTATTTCTAGAGGACCCTCCGATGTTCCTTTAACAAACTGTACCTTTAATTCTTCATAATTCTGTACTAGTTGAGATTCAAATAGATATTCAATGTTTTGAGAACTGGTGTTAGCACCAGGATCTTCATCCATTACCAAACGGAGAAAACTGTCGAAAAAGTAACGCTCACAAAGGATGAATTGTAGTTTACAGAATCCATTTTCTGAGAACATTCGTTCAATGTGGCAACAACTGTAGTCTCCTTCTCTGTATTATCTCCTGTGGCATTAACCTTGATCAGCTTCATTACACTCTATAAGTTGATTCGTCAATAAGCTTTGCAATTCCTTTAGCAATAGTCTCAATCTTGAGATTTCTCTAACATAATCCATGCAATTTTAGTCATTTTCCTCAATGGAATTTCTATTGATTTGTAGAGACCATTCCTCCATCTGTAACTTTTCAATCATTTCCTCCTTCAATTTGGCAGCCCCTTTGTATGTGGACTTATAAATTTTGGTTTGACTTGGTGTTCTAAGTTTGATACCATCAAGTGACAACTCTGCATATTTTAGTGGTTTTACTTGTTAATACTCCTGTGAAAGTCACCAAGTTGCTTGCAACTTTACTTGTATAACCAAGTACCAAAAGGTGAAGGAATACAAGTTACTAATGCACCAAAATCATTTTCACTTGATTTAGATGATAAAAAAATTAATGTGAGAATTCCGAATCGCCAATGCCACAGTAAAAAAACAAATATATAGTCATTTTACTCCTCTAAATCAAAGGTCATATCTAAAGATGAACTGCAGGACCTTTTATTGATTTTGAGTTACTCAAGAAGAAATCAAATATTGTAGACTCTATGTACAGGAGTGGAAATTTCTGGCAACTTATATAAGGGGTTCCATTTTCTCTGATCGTCAAAATATTATTTTGAACATATTTTATTGACCAGAATATTGGGGCTAAGAACAACATCATTAGTTTAAAGCAAATCCTCAACATCATTTAAGAACAGTGTGACTGGAGGCTTACCATAAATTTGACCAAGAATTGATCATAGCTGTTCGTCCCATGACAGCATGAAGCAACTTTTGAGGTCCAAAAACATGAACAGCATCATTGGAAGTTTTGTAGCACCTTTTAGGTTGTTTTACTTGTGATGTTTTTGCTGGTTAAATTGAGAAATTACTAGGTGTTTTTTTAATCAGATGGTTGGGGAAAAAATTCTTACTATTTCAACAAAGATGGCAGCTCCATCCGCAATTAGAACCGGAAAGGTAAATTGTTTAATATACATCAAATGTTAAGTTAATAAAGGTTCTAATACCATAATTACACCTAAACGGGTCCCAAAGAAGAACTTTATGAAAGACATAGACAAACACGAGAGAATTTTCAATTACCGAACTACAAAAAATCAGAATTTCATAGAGTAATTGAAGCTAAATTAAAGGAAGGTAGCTTTGTGGGTCCTCAAACTCGTAAACTTCCTCGAGATAATTGAATTTGAACTTTCACTCCATTGCCTAGAGAATAAAAGACCGTGGAACGCCTTCAGGTTTATAGCAATAAATATTCTTTCAAAAATGAGGCAATCAACTATAAGGAGTTGTTAGTAAATATCCCGAGGAATGTCACTCAAAATACTTTTTTCATTTTTCTTCGTATATTTTCTATAGAACCTGCAGCAATAAGTGACGAGAGCAATCAGCTATGGCGCGGCCAGCGACTTCTGAAAACCCTATGATGGCGACTCCTGGCAACCTTATGCCGCTGGAGCTTATTTAGTGGCACTGAGAAGAGATGCGAATCATATTGGGTTGTTCATCGCTTCAACACTCCCTCACGTCACGCCAAGTGGCTGCCTCACACAACCAACCTTCCCTTTCACGCAAGCTGCAGCCACTTGACTTGAGCAATCAGGAAGAATTCTTTTCTGAGATTGTAAATAAAATTAAATAACTGGAGTGTGTTTAAATAATAAACCGTTTCAGCGATTTAACCATTTGTGGAGATACCGGTATCAAGGCAAACCGAGTGCATCAATCCTGGGAGATTCTAGATATGTTCCAGTTAATATCAACAAGCGCCAAGAAATAGGGCATAATTTAATCCCTCGAATAGGGCCCCTGGCGCCTAAAAATAGAGAACACAATACGAAATTACATATTTTCTTCTAACTACTCGTCTAATTTAAATGTAAATCGTACAGAAGGAACCATGGCTGGGATTCCTCATTTCATAAAATATGTGGAAAGAAATGTGCACTTACAGAAAGGATGTGTCCAAAACTAGAGAACAATAAGTAAAAATACTGTTATAACCAGAAAACAACATAAATATCTCACACATAAATTGGCAAATTATTAATAAAAGGCATTCGGGCCCGCATGAATGATTTGAGCACATCTTCAGCCCCAGGACTTCGCCAATTGTCGCATTCTCTGGGCGTGATTTTATTCCACGGGTAAGGGTGAGGTGAGTCCGAAAGGGTGCCCTATGAGGAGACCCAGGGATGGTTCCTGAACGGGCATCTCCAAGAGAATTGCGCCCCATGTCGGACCCTACTGCCCTACCTATGTATGTTTGCCCCAATGGTTGCCGAATTGATGAGATTTAAAAATTAAAACTATTCCTCTCCGCACTACTCAATCCATCCAACTGCCCTACTTTTTACATTTTTCCTTACATTTATGGCAAAGTTTCTCATGTTGGTTTTTGTTTTTTATCCCCATAATATCAACATAAAGTTCTAAACTAGTGTCAGTAGAGAGACGATCCTAGAATTGAAGATTAACTCATTTTGAGCCAGGGACTCTTTCTCCACGATTCACTTTCACCACATGTATTAAAATTTGGCAATTATCGTAAATATGAGCTATGGAAAATAATCATTTCCACCTCAACCTCATTTTCCTTTTATCTATTGAGAGTGAACTTAAAAGAACTAATCCGGAGAAATTGACTAAAATTGATTTGGGTGAGAAGCATAAAACATATTTTATGCAAATATTTATACAAATTGAAACATGGCTCTCATAAAAGGACACTCGTTCACTTTGAGTAAGGAGGTTGACCTCATTACAAATGTGTGAGCATATGTTGCTTTTGTTTTGCCTCCAAGAATAAAGAGAAAGATGGGGAGTTTGGATTTTAGGAAAGGGAGCAGGCTTAAAACTAGAATTGAAACAGTCATAGCCTTTACACCTCCTAAAAGTGGTCATGTGAGCTTTGAGTACCTGCCACTGACAGAATGGCTTGAATACGTGTTCTGGAAGATGATGACTACGACGAAATGAGAGCCGAGTCTATTTTGTCGAAGAAACACGCAAGAACAAATGATGAGAGTTCCTGGACAAGCGGTTGGACCGGTAACTCTGAGGATAGCAATGATTCTTCGGGAGGGCGTAATCATTCACAATATCATACAATCTTGAATGTCATCGGGAGAAAATAATCTTGTCAAACTTTAATTTCTCCAATGTTATTAATTGTTTCTTGAATGTAGCAGACGAGAAACGAGGATTCTCTATCTTCAATTTGCAAACTTTCACCGTGTTATTATGGAGATGGAATAAATTGAAATGATCAGGAGGGAATTGAAAGTAATTTAAATTTTATTTTATCATTCTCATTTTTCCACTCTATTAAATTGTATCCAGTTTATTCCTAGGTAAATTAATCATAAATGAAGTTTGATTATAACGTAAAAAATAATAAATTACAACTCAGGAAACGTGTATATTAAAAAATATATACATATTCAACCCAAGATTAAATCGAAAATGATTATTTAATTTTCGGAGAAATTAGAGAAATAGATTTCTACGGGATATTTTTTTGGAAAATATTTCAGATTAGTTTTCAAAATAAAGTTAAAAATTAGACAAATTTTGACAGTATTAGAAGGTTCTGTAATTTTCACTTAGTTGGGCAGATTAAAACAGAACGAACTGCCATTTTTCAATTCAGCGTGTTGTTGCCTAGCCAGTTTATAGACCTAATCAGTCGTTGGGAGAGTTTGGCACAAACTGACGTATTTAGTTATTCAAGAGATCAGAGAAAGGAATATGATCTCTGGGGATAGAAAAATTTATCAGTCATGGCCAAAGTGCTGTCAAGACAATGATGTAATGAGCCTCCATTTACTCGTCAAAGTATGGAAGCCTGCTGTGGCAAGTCTTTGACCGGTGACCGCTAGGTTGCAGCGTTTGATGCGATATTTCACCAGGATAATGCACCCAAGAAAATAACCAACATTACCAGAAAAAAGAGGACGAGACTATGGAAGCATCTCCAAAATTGACAGCCACATTAGATCTTTTCAGGCACTTGATGAAGCAAGTGTTCCTCAAATTACAACAGGCGTAAACTCTCCCATATCGCATGAGAGTTAAATTACAAAGAGGTATCTTTTCTTATGATTGCTGGCACCCAAGGTATTGTACACTTCTTCTTTTGCCCTCATGTATCTTTCACATATTATCTCTTCCCCTAAATTCACTACTGATGAATCTGTTTTAAAAAAGCTTTTACCAGAGATGCAGCCACTCTATTTCTCTTTTCATTCCTAAATAAAATATAAAGCGAATAAGAAAAGGCAATAATGATTTTGGCCTTGTAACTTCTGAGCCACATAAATTTTACAGTTCTCTCTTACATTTTATTTCTAAAATTCACGAGCTCCTGTATCACTGAGAGCTCTGTTTTTTTACCGATTTTTTGGGATGTAAATGTTTCATAATCAGCAGGGAAGATTTATACTCACAGTCCTACGACACTTCTTGTAACCCCCAATCAACAATCTCTGTTCGAAGTTCTTTTTCACTTTTTCACTGCAGGAAAAGTATGTGTTTTATAAACAAAAAAATCAAACCTTAGAACTAGCATCAATGAAGCATCGTGCCATGCGTATGTCACTGGTCACAAGTGCGATATCTATTGAATAATAAAAGTAAAAAGCATATTATCTAGATGTATCACTCATATTGAAAAGAGTGCCCCACTTGTTACTTAAAGCTACCAAACCCTTATTATTTGTATGCCTTCATCTCTGAATGTAAGCCAGAGTTGCTGAATCCATATAGGGTCGGACGCTTTTAATAACCTCAGGCATTTTAATTTACAATGACTTTTACACTGAATATTCAATTATATAGATTTTTCTATGGCGGTCTTCAAGGCATTGGGACTTAAGGAAGTGCCTGTCCATCAACTAGATGAAAGGATAGAATAGTCAAATTATGTACGGGGTAAAAAATACTTGCATACTCGTATACCTAATAACTTAAGTTAAAAACATTATAAACCTAAGTTGTCTATTGGAGTCTGTCGGGGAATGGTTACCTCCCCTCCCCCCGTCCACTCTTGGTGCAGTCACAAGGCGGTTACCGCAAAGACATCCGTCGAAGGCCTCGGCGCGTCAGTGCTTAACCACAGTGTGGTACAACTCGGTGCCATGAAAGACCCTAAAGGTCAAAATGTAAGATCTCCCCCAGGAGAGTGAGATCCAGTTTCACGTTGAATAAGAAATTGGAGACGTGTTTCTCCCAATCTCGAAGGTTAACGAGGAGCCGATGTTTGACTTCGTGTGAAAAACCGTTTGGAAAAATAACTCTCCTGGGGCCGTCCTCAAGCCCCTCCCCCCCTTACCACTCCCCCAGTGGGGTGAAGAGGTATAAATGAGGAACTCTGAGGAAAATCGGAGGAGTATACGTCAAGCTCTAGGTGACGAAGTCTTCGGATCAAACCGAACTACCGAGACTAGAGAGGTAGTTTACTTGGCTCGTCAGACCAAGAAGTACCCTGCAAGAGAGGCAGGGCTACCTACCTTAAGGGACTAAGAAGAAGCTCATCCTCGAGCTAAGTCCCTGGTTATCAAACCAAACGATAAGTGAACTTTGGTAAGTTCAACTTACTCTCGCCAGAGAGACTCCTCATATCCTGGTGCACCTTAAACACCAGGGTATTCCTCGTCCCTTGAGGAATTAAGAAAAGAAGAAGGCGGTAGTATACGTCAGTCTCTAGGTGACGAAGTCTTTGGATCAAACCGAACTACCTAGACTAGAGAGGTAGTTTACTTGGGTCACCAGACCAAGAAGTACCCTGCAAGAGAGGCAGGGCTAACTACCTTAAGGGGCTAAGAAGAAGCTTATCCTCGAGCTAAGTCCCTGGTTATCAAACCAAACGATAAGTTAACTTTGGTAAGTTCAACTTACTCTCGCCAGAGAGACTCCTCATATCCTGGTGCACCTTAAACACCAGGGGTATTCCTCGTCCTTGAGGAATTAAGAAAAGAAGAAGGAAAAGGCTCCCTCCTCGAGCCCGTTATTCGGTGACCACACTGAACTCTTAAGTTAACTTGGTGAGGAACCAAGTTCAACTTGTTCTCGTCAGAGAAATCTCTCTCCGTTATACTCGCCCTTGAGGAAGACTGGAATTAAGAAAAAGCTCATCCTCGAGCTAGTTCGGGGTTACCAAACCGAACGTTAAGTAATTTATTCTCGCCAGAGAAACCCCCCTCCGTTATCCTCGCCCTTGAAGAAGACCCTCCCCAAGTTCAGTCCTCGTCCATAAGGAAATAAGTAAGGAAG
>CAXAKS010000407.1:0-12500 GCA_963969495.1 Ceratothoa steindachneri
ATATTTTCAACGTTTTCGCTTTCTTTTGCAATATTATCATTATTATTATTATTAATTTTAGAAATTGATTGACGCTGAATTAATTCCAAAATGGATAATATATTATCTCTGGAAAGTTTTTCGAAATCTTTTTTATTATTAAATTTTATATTAGTTAATAATTGGGCAACATATTCATTAATACCGTTTGGATGTAACTCATTGTCCGACATTGAGAAAAACTTATTAAATTTGTTGCTCGAATTATTTAGCAAACGTAAATAGTTTCGTTGATTATTTAGAAATAGGGGTGGAATTAAAATAATATATCTTCTTCGTTCGGAGAAGTAAAAAAAGTTATCGTTTGATAATGAAAATTCGTCTTGGCCATCATTTGAAGATTTTTCTTTGTGTAAATCCTGGTAATTATAATTCTCAATGCGTAAACCTGAATTTATATAAGCTATTTTTTCTTCATTTTCTGGCAAACTCTTCGAAAAATGATCACGGAAGGTGGTATCTTGATTTTTTTTTTCGACTAATTTTTTTAAATCATTATCCAACTTATTGGGTTTATTTTTTTTTTTATTTGAAGACATTTTGTGTAAGAGACTTAACAGACTCTCAATATTCATATTTTCTTCTTCCTCTTCCTTTCTTTTAATTCTTTTGTTAACCTTCTCACTTTTAGTAAACGATTGATCGGCTTTTCGTTTTTTATTCATTTTTTCCTCTTTGGAGTTTACGTGATAACTTATCTCATTAAAATTATTAGTTAATGGAATAGAATAATCAATAATGAGAAATAAATACGAACCGCAAACAAAAAAATTACGTAATTTAGTTATACATTTATTATTTTTTATGTTTTTTAACAAAAAAAACAATTCTTTACATAAACAATCATCTTCTATTCCATCAAAATTTTCATAAACTCCATTATTTCCTTTCCAAACATCATTATTCTGAAATCCACACGAAATGAAACTAGAATTTCCGCCTCTAATAACAATGTGCGTTTGATATTGAATATAATAATCCGTACTCGATTGAAAGGTTAATAGTTTAAACGAAGAGACATTTGCAACGTTGTTCAATAACATTTTAAATAGTAGCAAAAATGTTTTATTTTCGTAAGATTTTTTAGATATAAATTCGTCTATAGTGATCGAGCAATTTTGACCGCCGCATATCTTTTTCTCATTATGATTCATTTGACATTCGGTACATAAAAATTTTGAATCATCGCAATATTCGCAAATTTTATAATTAAATAAATATTCATCATCAAGATTCCAATGTGGTTTGTTCGTTATGCATGCACAAACGCTTTTATCGGTGAAGAAATTGATAAAATTTAAAGGATTTGAATAATATTGTCGCAATAATAATAAATGTATAAAATCTTTAATTTCTTTCCTGAAAATATAATTTTCATTTAAATCATCTCTTTTCGGTAACAATTCATAAATAGATTGTTTATTACAATTACAATCCAAATTTTCTATCCACTGTTGAAAATTATCAATTTTTTTGGCATAGTCCATATCATAAAAGTTAATATCGTCATTATTTTCCATTTTAAGAAGAAGGAGAAAAAAGAAATTGTTCGAAAATTTGAAAAAAAAAATATATATTACTCAATAATGACTGACGATGAAAATTTTATTACAGAATTACCAGATATTAATGATTTACCCCATTATAAAAAAGAACAACAAATTGCGAATCATTATTGTCAAAATGACTTAATTTATTGTAATCCAAACGATTCTTTGACAACACAATGTTTGTCATGTATAGAATTTCAAACAAAATGTGTGGATGTATCAGGAAAAGAAATTGTAAATATATTAACTGAACGAAATCATGATAATAGAGAAGAGAAATTTCAAAAAACTTTCCCGCCTAATACAGGTATATGTTTATCTTCTACTTTAAAGTTAATTCCAACGATAAATAAAGAACCAAATAAACATTATTTCTACTATGATAAAGAAGAAGAAGAAGAAGAAGAGGAGGAGGATGATGATGATGATGATGATATAACATCTATTGATTCAAGTGATGATTCGGATGTTGAATATTATAATCCTTTTACGACCCAAATTATTCCTGGCACTATTCGTAATGAAAACGATATATTTTTAACAACTTCCACCCAATGCGTTAACAGATTAATAGTTGAAAAAAAGAGAAATAATCTTACTAATCTATATAAAACTCCCTGTGATCAGATTGTAGCTTGTTCTCCAAACGGTATATTACTTCATCCAGAAACAAATAAACCTATATTAAATATCCAAGATATCGATTTTGAAATAAAAAATAATAAAAATCTTAGGTGTTTCTGTAATAGCGGATATGAAAATAAAATGTTTCCTAATGGTTCGCCTTCCTGCGTACCGAAATCAAACTTCTCTCAATGTCCGATCAAAGTACAATTAAAAAACGGTGATTATAGATGTATTTGTAATTTAGCTTTATCTATGAATTTAAGGGATATTGTAGAAAATTCAACTTCAAACAATCAGTCACCATTCTCAGAAAAAGAACGCTCTCTTTTGACAACTCTATATAATAATCTTCTTGAAAATAATGACATTTGTATTCCACTTCCCGGCGTGGAATCTAAAAATGCGGCTTTCGGTTATTCAGCTGTAACTGAGATGAGTCCGAATAATTTTAATGAATACACCTACGGGGGACATTTAGTAAATTCTACATGCCTGAGAAAAGATGCTTTAGATAAATTTAATGTATATAAAAAGAATCGACCGATAGGCGGCGGAGTCGTTTCCATTAGAGGTTCTGGAAGTATATCCTCTTTTCTTCATGGAAAAATTTCATATAGAGATTCAAATGTACTATTCGAAGGTGGAGGAACTCCGCCTAATCTCAGCATTAAAGTTGTTCCTCCATCAAAATTCAATATTGCTGGTCTTGGACAAAATGCTATGGAACAATCGGTCGCGTTAATTTCTTCAATGGGGAGAGTTTATCCGGGAGGAGTTTGCAAACGCGATGGAGGAATTTTACGTAAGACTTTACCGAATAAAGAGAAAACCTTTGTTCGATGGAATGAACCGCATGATTTAGTTTTACAATCTATTAATGATCCGGGTATTGTATCCGGAGTATATTTTATTCCATCGGAACACGATACCACCGAAGAAGAAACATGTCCACCATTTTTCGAAGGCTTTTTAACGTCAAATCCTGTATTAAGATCTGGGGGATATTATCCGGTTTTAAAAATATTTAGACGTCTTTTGGGCGGAGGTCGAATACCACCCTTGTTAAAAAATTACTTTCCCGAAATTTATGAAACATTCGATAATTTAAATGAACTATTTAACGACGGGGAAGTGATGAAAAGTTTGGATACGCTAGGGGGTCTTTTAATGGAACCCATCTTGATAAATACTTTAGAAAAAAGTGCGTGGAAACGTAACTGGGTCGCTGAAGAATTATCTGCGAATAATTCCAAAATAACCAATTTTTACAAGGACGATTATTTATTTGGGGGTTTAATTAGTGTAAAAAATTCAAAAATTCCGAGATTAGCCATCGACAATAATATAGTAACAAATTTTAATTCTCACACGACAGGTTTCGGATTGATACAATATAATGCAACATTAACAAATATCAAATATAATTTTAACAACTCGTCCCAAAATAAACCGATTGATTTCCTACAATATCAACTTTTTAATACTGAAAATTTTTTAAAGAGGAATAGTTTAATAAATTTACCACCAAATACACCTTTTACATTTCCCGAATTAGTTTCGTTTAGTCAAAGAAATCTAATAAGTTCAGGTAAAGAAATGATTCATTTTATGAATCAATATTTTAGCAAAAATTATTCGCCTAATATCGAAAATTTCCTTCCTAAAAGGAGAATCGAAAACGATATTGATGATGGGAAAAGTGAAGAAATAAAAAATTTTGAACGAAAATGTAAATTTGGAACAGGAATTATAAAACCTACCACACCCTTATTGGAGTCTTTTATTCAATGCGACACACAAACTAATTATAATTTATGGTCGACTCTTAGGAAATCTTCCCTTTTTCAATTTTCCCAACATGCAAAAAATTACTTTCCTATAATGACGGGACATTATAAATATTTAAGTAACGGGGATGGATGGATTGGAGGTAGTCTGAATCAATATTTGCCTATATGGATACAAAATGATCTTTCGTCTTTCCCTTTTCCCGCCAAGCGCAGTAAGGAGGTAGTCTGAATCAATATTTGCCTATATGGATACAAAATGATCTTTCGTCTTTCCCTTTTCCCGCCAAGCGCAGTAAGAGTAATTCACATAAATATACACATTTCCAAATAAAAAAATATTCTAGGAATCCGAGTTTGTTATATTCAACAATAAAAACATGCGGGTGCACGCAACAATCGGTGTGTGTTCCAAATCAGAAAAAAAAGATGAATGCTCAGCGTATTATTGAACAAAGTTTTCTCAGCCGAAGTAACAAGTTTACAACATTTATTTTTCAAAAGAAAATTCCAATAACTTCAATAAAGCTTTTTAACGCGTACTTTCATCTACTCTCTAATAATTCATTTTCTACCGAAGAAATTGAAAACATATTTAAATTTCCAAATAAGATTTCACAATTACCGTTTTTAAATAATATTTTAGAGGAGAGAGAGAATTTTATTAAAGATCATATGTCTTCGTATTTGTGGGGTCGTCCTATATTAAGAAAAGAAAATCAAAAAATTCACAACACAAATATTGATACATTTAAATTATTATATCCAAAAATTTATAATAATTCGGAAATTACTAGATTCTTGGAATCCATTTTAACGATAACACCAAATACTACTAGCTGCAATATACATAATACACGAGAAGATGGAGCGAAAGATATAGTGGCTCAATTCGCGACACCGTGGTTCGTAAAAACGAATGCATTAGATTATTTAAACTATAGTAAAGAAGGTAATCCTCCTCCAATAAGGTTCGTACAAAATTTTACTTTAACTATAAATTCTTATTATGGGTTAGAATGCGGACAAACTATCGCAGAAGGTCAACATAATTTCGGTGGTTATATTTGTCCTTATAGACCGTGGCAAGAAAGAAGTGAAGAAAATAAAAGCAACAACAAAGGAGTTGAACCAAATTTGAATGATGCCTTTACCATGAGATTGAAAGAAACATCCGAAGAATTAATCGATTATGAATTTTTAGAATTTGAATCGATTAAAAATGTTTCCAAAATGAATATATTTATCGATTTGATTCGCCATTATGGATTAGGTAGTTTATTTCGTGCGAAAGAAAAAAACAATAATTCATATATCTATCCAATTAGTGGTCGTTTTTCATACTTTGCTTATCCTTTAACGCGTCAAATGAATGAACAAAATCCACAGATTTCAGCAATATTTAATATGAATTTATTGAGGAAAGATAACAAAAATGATCATAATAATGAATTCCCGATATATTTAGAAGATTAAGTATGTTTTTAATCTATTTGTTAGTAAAATATAATGATTTAATAAACATTTTTTTTTTAAATTTGAGTATTAAAAAAAAACACGACGGCTACCACTTCTCTCTCCCCCGCCGCCCTCTTCACCTAAATAGAAAAACTATGAAAAGAAAGAATATAGAAACGAAGAATAGTAATAGAAATGAAGAAACAAAAAGGATGAAAAAACGAAAGATGTTAAATATTCGTACCCTATTTTCTATTCCAAATTGTGATACTTTTTACAATGATCTACACACTACGTTACTCAATAATGATGAAGAATATTTGCAGTTAAAATCCGACCTTATTCATTTAATAGTTCGTAAACTTAAAGGAAAAGACGAAATATACCAGAATATTTGTCAATTCGCAGAAAAAATAGAAAAGATTCTAAATAATGTAGATGATACCAGCAGCGATTCTGATGAAAATTCTAGCGATAGTGAGGTTGAAGATGATAAAGTAAAAATAGAATGTGAAAAGATTTATAGATATCTTACACGAATTTTGTTCGAGAATAATATTTTTCTGGATAAATTTATTATAAATAATTTATTGTTCTTAGGAATTAAATTTGTCTTAAAATTTATCAAAGTTAATTCTATAAGAAATCGTTTATCAAAAAATTTCAATAATTTGTTAAATGAAACTAAAGAACGACTAAATTTATGTAAGAAAAAATGAATGAGAAAAATACAATAGAACTTTGCAACTTTTATTATGAAAAATTATCCCCTGGATTTTGGAAGCATCTTTTCTTACGCAGAGATCAAACAATAAGTGAAGACATTTGTTATATTGGACCCGAAACTGTAAAATGTTTTTTACTTATAACAGCTTTCTTGCAATATTGCGAAAAATTTAAAGAAAGTTTAACCGATTATGAAATAGGGAAAAGAAATAAATTTTTGAAATATGATTATATTTTTAATTTTCACATATCGCTACCGTCCCATAAAATGGAATTTCCCGCAAAAATCAATAAATTACTAAATGAAGATAAAGCTACTATTATAATGGATGAAAAAATGAAATATAAAAATGAGTTCTTTAAAAAGGTACTTTTATATAAACAGATTGGAACAAATTTAAAAATGAGCAATTTTATAAATATGGACGATAGAAAAACGGAGAGATTACAAGAAGAGGAAAAAGAATATAAGGTTAATAAGCAAATTAATAAACAAAATTTAATTCTTAATAATTCTTATAATATACTTAAAGACGGCGGCGGTATTAAAAACGAGAAAAGCGTTGTAAAAATCGAAATAAAACTTTTAATTAAATCCTATTTAAAATTTAAGGAATGGGTTACTCTCTATAAGGGGGATAATATAGCTTTAGCGGCAACTTGTGTGTTTGGAAATAATGAAATATTTTATTCCGAATAATGATGGACGAAGAGGATAATATTCAATTTATCGATACAGAATTAGAATCTGATAATTATACTTTTGATAATATTTTTTTGAGTTATAACAGGTTATATTTTTTAAATGACGGGAAAAAAATTTTATTGACGACATTTCAGAATACAAATAATAGTATCGTAAAGTATAATGTCCGTGAGAATATAGATATAAGATTTTTCGTAGGAAAAGCTTTTTATATTAATGTTCTTCTAAATATTTTTGGAAGTGGAACAAAGTTTTTACATTTTGATGTATTTTTAATACCGCCTCATGAGAATGCACTAATATGGTTGCATAAAAAGACATCCATTTGTCAAATGTATTTATCTTCGTTTAAGTCGGAAAAAATGGGATTATTATGTTGTGTAAATGAAAAGGATCCAACTTTTTTATCAACAATTAATGAATTAAAAAGATCAAATTTTGTAAAAACTAAAATACCGCTTGTGAATTTATTTATTGATTTTGAAAATAATAAAATTATTAATAAAAATGATGAATTTCTTTGGATACAGACCTGTTGCAAATATAATAATAATAATAATAATAATTTAGACATAATGATAATAGAAAGATTGAAATCCATAAGACTCTTTTCTTATATAACAAGTTTTATAGACGATTTAAAAATATTTAATTCAAATGCAACATTTCAATATTATAATAACCTTTCAAAAGATCAAATTGTATATTTTATCCGTGTCGAATTAATTTTAAAACACACTGATGATAAAGAGTTTTTGATAAAAAATTGTAATACAACGACTTCATTTTTTCCTTCTTACTTATTAGATGTTGTTAGAGAACAAAGCTTTTATCAAACCAACAATTTTCGTCTTCAACAAATTGAATATATTACTCTGGCTAAAAATCATAATTCTTATTTATTTGGCGTAGGATTACTTACAGAAAACAATCAAAGTATAAGTCATTTGAATGGTTTATTCGATTCAATTTCGAAAGTAACAATGAAAAATATTGTTCCCATAACATGGTGCAAATTATATTTGGAAAAACCTATTATAGTTAATACAGAAAATATTAATAATACGTATAAATTAAATGAACGATTAATGATGTGTTTTATTTCAAAGCAAGCGTGTGAAAATTTTATTCCTCTGGGTTTTGTTAAAGATTCCTGCAATATTTTTCAATCAAATTTCATTGTTGATATATATAGTCGAAAAAAACTAATTGAACAGCAAACACTTGTTTCTTTCCTCGATATGAATTCTTTATCAATCGAGAAGAGAGAATTATTTTTTAAACTCCTCGATAAATGGTTTGAACCATCAAATGAATCATTTCATAATAAGTGGAATATTGTTGCGCGGAGAACAAAGTCCAATAATTTTTTAAATTTGAATAATAAAGAAAATCAACCAATATTACATCAGAAGGAAATTAAATACTTAACTTTTTTTAGGAATGATAATCAAAACCCTATGCGTATTAAAAAATCTTTCGATATTGAAATAATAAGTTTGCTTAAAAAATAATTGGCAATCATATCTATAAAAGGCAAGAACCCCGCGTCTAACTTTGCCAGTTTGGATTTGAAAAAGCTATAAGTAAGTTGGGTTATTTTCCAAAAAATCCAAAAATAATGACACAAGAATATATTCCATATTTTCAAAATGAGTTATTTAGATTTTTGAGAGATTTTTTTAGTTACGAAAATATTGAAAAAATTAAAGCAGACGAATTATTGATATTATTGAATGCATGTGGTAAAGCATTTTTTACTTCAATTCCAAAAATAAAAAATTATAAACTCCTAAGTTTAAAACATAAAATTTTATTTCATTATGACGCAAATGTTATATTTAATAGAGATAGCAATTTATATCTTGCGCAAAGTTGTTTACTTCCCGAAGATAAATTAAGAAAAGAATTTCAGAAGAAAAATAATAATAATAATAATCAAATACGAGAAAACGTTAAAATAAATAAAAAACACAGGTATATTGATGATATGAAATTAAAAGCTTCAAATGTAAATTGTAAAATAGCTACATTTCATTCAAAATCAAATAAAAATAATTAAAAGAAATTTATGCAAAGATTTTAAAAAAATGTACTTTTTTACTTTTTCTAAAACATGATTCACAGTAACTAATTGAACTAGAAAATCTCGAAATATATTTTGGTATATCTAAACATTCTTTACATTTAAAGGTCGGATTAAAAAAATGTGAAAGAGGGGGGTTAGTGATAAAAATACCTTCCTTTTCATTTTCTCGACATATATGACAATATGTTAAATAGTTTATAGGTTGTGAACTTGTATTTGTATCCTTTAGATGATTTTTAATCATATCAAACAAACAAGTAAAACAACTTAACACATGACCGCAAGAAGAATAGAAAATCTTTGCATAATATGTATAGCAGATACAACATAAACCGGTTTCTTGTGTTAAGTAAATTTTTTCAAAAAATTCTAAAATTTTAAAACAGTAAATCTCTGAAAATATTTCATATATATCACCGTTAAATTTTTCTGAATAACTTTTATATATTTCATTTAGATATTTGATCCCTCTTCTATCGAAAAATATTTCATATATATCACTCTGTAAGTTTAATAACGCATCATTGGTTAAGAATATTTGATCTCCAAAATTGCTTGATTTATTATTATCATTATTTTTTGTACAATAAAAAGGATTTGATAATATTTGTGCAAAGTATAAACTCACAAAATGTTTTAGTTTTTGTGTAATATTTTTTAGAATGATTTTCAAGAGAATTTCTAAATGTTGATCTTTATCAATTATCAAATATTTATTCGTATATAAATCAAATGTAAATAATAGGAATTTTACAAAACCCGATTTATTATCTCGGCATAGATAATGTCTAGAGATAATGTCGTTAAATCGATTTTTAAATGAAATTCTCTTGAGAAAAACATTGTTCATACTAAAAGTAAAATTATCACTTTTTATATCGTATAATACACTGCTTTCCATCTTCCTACACTTACAATAATGTTTCATTTTCCAAAAATCTGAAACAATTTTTTCCGACATGCAATGTACGGGAAAATTAAAGCTGACAGTGAAATTTTCAGAGTCCAGGGAGAAATATTTTTGAATTTCGGAATTAAAAGTGTTATTTGTAAAATATCTAAGACATTTGTTAATATTATAATGATTTAGCAAATGAAAGATATATAAAGCTTTGAACAAATAATATCTAAAATTTGTATACTGATTTTTACATATGCATCTTAAACATGAACAAGTTATACATTTAATATAATTTGCGTCAACAATACTATCATAACAATTGGATAAAATTTTTAAATCATTACTTATGATATTGACAATAAAATCACATTTATCTCCTCTAATTAACCAGGACAATGATATTTCGTCCCTTTTGTTAAATTCTATGATTATTGGATATTCCTTTTTCAGATACGTTAATAACTTAGTCATATATTTTTCTAGCTTATTATTTTGTATGTTTTCCAAGATTATTTCAATATACTTTTTTTCTCCTTTATTCCATATGTGTTTTCTTTTGTAAGAAATAAATATATCAGTATCAAAACATTTTAATGATGGAAAATTCTCTTTTATTTCTATTTCATCTCCTTCAAAGGTAACCATTGTACTAGTTTGTTCCTTCATATTAATATTTGCGGTAACAAAACCCCATCTCATATATTTATCACATAAACAAATTATTTTGGATTTGCAACACGGAAAATTATATAATTCATTCATGTTTTTATCATTCTAGTTATCCGGGCTACAGTTTGATTTCAACTGCGGATAATTTTTATAGTCAGTTTGAAAATAAAAAATTTACACTTTAGAAGAGAAAAACCTATAAAACTTTTCATCAAAATGGTATTTGTGTTCATCTAATATCTAATGAGAATAAAAATCTTGGAAATTGATGAAAAAATAGGCTTCCGATAAAAAAACTATTCGAAAATGTTCGCAAATGTTCGCCAAAATCCCCTAAAGTTCGCAAGTGTTCGCCAAAATCCTCCAAAGTTCGCAAAAATACCAAAAAGTCAGCAAATGTTCACAAATGTCCGATAGTGTCGATAGGGTCCGAAAATATTCAAAGAAGTCTGAAAATGTTCGATAATGTCCGAAAAGTTCGCTAATGTCCGTAAATATCATATAAGTCCGAAAATGTTCGCAAATATCCAAAAAATGTCCGAAAATATTCCCAAAGTCCGCAAATGTCCGTTAGTGTACGATAATGTCCGAAAATATCCCCAGAGTCCGCAAATGTCCGTTAGTGTACGATAATGTGCGAAAATACTCCCAAAGTCCGCAAATGTCCGAAAAAAAACAAATAAGTCTGAAAATGTCCGAAAATATCCAAAAAGTCCGCAAATGTCCGTTAGTGTACGATAATATCCGAAAATATCCCCAGAGTCCGCAAATGTCCGTTAGTGTACGATAATATCCGAAAATATCCCCAGAGTCCGCAAATGTCCGTTAGTGTACGATAATGTGCGAAAATATTCCCAAAGTCCGCAAATGTCCGAAAAAAAACAAATAAGTCTGAAAATGTCCGAAAATATCCAAAAAGTCCGCAAATGTCCGTTAGTGTACGATAATATCCGAAAATATCCCCAGAGTCCGCAAATGTCCGTTAGTGTACGATAATGTGCGAAAATATTCCCAAAGTCCGCAAATGTCCGAAAAAAACAAATAAGTCTGAAAATGTCCGAAAATATCCAAAAAGTCCGCAAATGTCCGTTAGTGTACGATAATATCCGAAAATATCCCCAGAGTCCGCAAATGTCCGTTAGTGTACGATAATGTGCGAAAATATTCCCAAAGTCCGCAAATGTCCGAAAAAAACAAATAAGTCTGAAAATGTCCGAAAATATTCCCAAAGTCCGCAAATGTCCGTTAGTGTACGATAATATCCGAAAATATCCCCAGAGTCCGCAAATGTCCGTTAGTGTACGATAATGTGCGAAAATATTCCCAAAGTCCGCAAATGTCCGAAAAAAAACAAATAAGTCTGAAAATGTCCGAAAATATCCGAAAAGTCCGCAAATGTCCGTTAGTGTACGATAATGTCTGAAAATATCCCCAGAGTCCGCAAATGTCCGTTAGTGTACGATAATGTGCGAAAATATTCCCAAAGTCCGCAAATGTCCGAAAAAAACAAATAAGTCTGAAAATGTCCGAAAATGTCCGAAAATATCCAAAAAGTCCGCAAATGTCCGTTAGTGTACGATAATATCCGAAAATATTCCCAAAGTCCGCAAATGTCCGAAAAAAACAAATAAGTCTGAAAATGTCCGAAAATGTCCGAAAATATCCAAAAAGTCCGCAAATGTCCGTTAGTGTACGATAATATCCGAAAATATCCCCAGAGTCCGCAAATGTCCGTTAGTGTACGATAATGTGCGAAAATATTCCCAAAGTCCGCAAATGTCCAAAAAAACAAATAAGTCTGAAAATGTTCGATAATGTCCAAAAAGTCCGCAAATGTCCGTTAGTGTACGATAATGTGCGAAAATATTCCCAAAGTCCGCAAATGTCCGAAAAAAACAAATAAGTCTGAAAATGTTCGATAATGTCCAAAAAGTCCGCAAATGTCCGT